>CM071873.1:33272204-33289183 GCA_036759665.1 Gynandropsis gynandra | reverse complement strand
TGCACGACGTTCTTTCGTTTGAATATGCGACTCGAGATAAAATGTGCTGAAATATGTGATTTCTTCCAGCAAGTATTGTTTAACAATAGAGTCTTCGACCGCTGCTTTGTTTTTTGCTTTTTTCTTTAAATGGAAGAAAAACATTTCGAAAGGATACATCCATCTGAATTGAACCGACCCACTGAGTATTGCCTCATCTGGTAAATGTATTGGCAAATGCTCCATGACATCGAAGAATGAAGGCGGAAAAACTTTTTCCAATGCACATAATACTTCAGAGATATTGTTTTTCATTACTTCCAAGTCATCACCTTTTAAATTCCTAGAACATATATCTCTGAAAAATATGCTGATTCCACATAGCACATCGTGAACATTCCGTGGTAAGAGCTCAGCAAATGCGATTGGAATGAGCCACTGCATGAAAACGTGAAAATCGTGACTTTTCAATCCGATCACCCTCGAACCAACAATATCCACACAGAGAGCAATATTCGATGCATATCCATCGGGAAACTTAACGTCCTCTTTTAACTACTTTAATAATGGTGTTTTCGTCGGACCAGTCAATCTGAATACCGGGATAGGTGACCTTCCATCTCGTAATTCCAACTCAAGTCGTCGGCATATTGACTTCAAATCTTTTCTTGATTGTATATTATCCTTGGTTTTACCCGTCACATTCAAAACAGTATTTATGATGTTATCGAAAAAGTTCTTCTCGATATGAATAACATCTAAATTATGAAGTAATATCAATGATTTCCAGTATGGTAGTTCCCAAAAGATACTACGTTTATACCAGTTATGCCATTCACCTTGACCTTTTGGTTTACGATGCCCACGATCTCCACCGCATTCTACCGATTCTTATAAATCCTCCATTGTGTTCAATCTTTCGTAAACGATTTGTGTCCCGGTTTGCATGCACGGTGCCTCTTCTTTTTGTACCACGTTCTTCCGAAATTTTTTTTTATCTTTCCGGAAAGCATGACCACGAGGAAGAAATCTTCTATGACAATCAAACCAACATGGTTTCTTACCATGTACTAGTCGAAATGAATTTGTATCCTCCATACAATAAGGACATGCTAATCTTCCGTGCGTGCTCCATCCAGATAATATTCCATACGCAGGAAAATCACTAATTGTCTACAACATGACCGCTTTCAAGCGACACCATTCCGGGTAGTATATGGGCGAGATCCGCCACTTTTGATTCAATTTGAGCGAGGGTCAACTACTAACTTTGTCTTGGAACAATCTTTGATTGAAAGAGATGAGATGTTAAAAAAAATCAAGCAGCACCTGCATAAGGCACAACTACGTATGAAAACCAGTGTTGATGTATCCAGACGAGAAGTAGAGTTTCAGGAGGGTGATATGGTTTATCTGAAGCTTAGGCCATACCGCCAGAAGAGTGTGTCTCAGAGACCATTTCAGAAACTTGCGGCACGTTTCTATGGACCATTCCGAGTCATTGGGCGAGTGGGACATGTTGCATATCGTCTGGAGCTACCCGTGGACAGTAGGATTCACCCAGTTTTCCATGTGTCGCAGTTGAAAAGAGCCCTCGGACGGACAGTTCAAGTGCAACCCATACCTCCAACTTTGTCAACTGATTTAGAGTGCGAATTGGAGCCAGAGACGCTGTCAGCAGATCGTTATAACTCATCAGGACAACTGGAAGTTTTGATTCAATGGAAGAGCCTTCCAGCTCATGAGGCGACTTGGGTGTTGGCGCGAGAATTTGTCGAGCAGTATCCTGAGTTTCAGCTTGAGGACAAGCTGCGTCTGAAAGGGGGGTATTGATAAGCCCTTCTATGCTTATGTTCGGAAGAAGAAGCACAACCGAGAGACGGGAGGAACAATAACAGAGCAGAACAGAGCTATGGGGAAATTGAAGACGGCAGAAGGGTTAAAGACTAAGAGGAGCAAGCTGGTGGTTTGAGAAGGGCAGAATTTGCAAGTATTTTATTTTGTTAAGGTCAGTTTGTAATTTCATTTTCTGTTAGCGTCTGTGCCAGTCCATGAGAAGTTGTTTCTCAGAGGCTGGAAAATATATAAGCTAGGAAGGGGTATTTCTTTGGGGTATTTATGCAAAGTTTGGGAAAATCTGGAAATTGTAAACGGGGAGTGTTGGGACACATTAAATAATCAAAGGTCTCCAGCTTGTTATTTGAATTTCATCAATACAAATCGAGTAGTTCTTATACTAATTCATATCAAATTGGTATCAGAGCCATTCGATCTTACGAGGGATGACGCGCAACACGATTCAACGAGGAGAAGTAGTGGGTGCTCTCAACGAGAAGATAAAGATGCAACAAGAATTCAACGAGTCTTCGAGCAGGGAGATGACTGTCATCAAAGACAAGTTGGATTTGTTACAAAAAAATGATTGCCGATCTGTTGAAAGCACACGGAAAGCAACCAGAGGAAGAGAGTACCATGGCTTCAGTGTTACATGAACAACCAGTGAAGGTAAATATTCCTGATCTGGATGAATATTCTGGGCTGAGAAACAAGACGGAGCATCGTATGATACAGGATGCCGATTCTCATTGCAAAAAAAAATTGAGATGCCGGTGTTTGATGGAACCGATGTGGTAGAATGGCTCTCGCACGCAGAGTTGTATATTGAAGTTGGTCAGTTCAGTGAGTGAATTTGGAGAGCACTGCTCTTCGCTGGTACAATTGGCAGAAGACGAGGAAGCGGTTTGAGGATTGGGATGGATTTAAGATGGGAGTCTTCAATCGATTTGGAGATTTAGAGTGGGTCCAGCCAGTGATCGGTTGTTCACCTTGGTACAGTCATCATCTGTGAGGGAATATCTGCAGGAATTCGAGGATCTGGTGTCCCAACTCGAGCGCTTGCCTGATAATGTCTTGATCAGTGCATTCCTTAACGGGTTGTAGTTTCCTCTCAGGAAGATGGTTCGAGTGCTTAACCCACAGGGTCTGGAGGATGTGATCTCCACGGCCTTGCGGATAGAGGATTGCGATGTTGTTTCGATAGAGTGGGGTTCGTCGGAGATGGAATCTAAGCCAGGGAGCTTCGGCCGGCGAAATCTGATTCCAGGCGCACGAGGACTGGCATTACTCCTAATAATCGTAATGCTAATGTAGGGCAAACAGTGATGGGCTCCACTCAGCCCAAACTTTCTCTGGGATATCAGACTAATCGCGAGGGGATATCTGAGAATCGAAACACAAACCGCCGAAACAACTTTCGGAGATTGTCAGAAGCCGAAGCAGATGAGCGAAGGAAAAAGGGGTTGTGCTTCCGATGTGACGAGCGTTACTTCTATGGACATCGCTGCAAACAGAGGGAATTACAGGTTCTCATCGTCGATGAGGGTGACGAAGTGATCGCAGAAGTTGAGCCGGCGTCAGAGGAGATCGCCGCTGCGGTGGAAACCAAGCTTAATGCAGATCCAGAAACTATTGAGTTTGCGGAGCTATCCCTAAACTCGGCGGCAGGACTTTCATCTCCTACAACGCTTAAACTGAGAGGGAGTATTGGTACCCAGGAGGTGGTGGTGATGATTCACAGTGGGGCTACCCACAACTTCATAGCTGAACAATTGGTGACAACACTGGGGTTACTCACCGAGGTAACCACAAAATACGGAATTTCGCTAGGAACGGGTTTGACGGTGGAGTCGATGGGGCTGTGTAAGGTTGTTGAGGTTCATGTTCAGGGGACGGTGATAATTTGCGACTGTCTCCCTCTTCAGCTGGGCAGTGCAGATGTAATACTCGGGGTACAGTGGCTACAAAGTCTGGGGCAGATACAGTTGGATTTTCGGAAACTAGAGATGTCGTACCAGCTGGAAGGAGTGGAAATCACATTCAAGGGCGATCCGACCCTCCAGAATTCCTTGATTTCATTTAAATCCTTAGTTAAATCGGTTCACGAAACCGATCAAGCTTATTGGATTGAGTTAATGACTATCGCAGGATCGCAAGGATTGAGTGAACAGGTTCCACCGTTCATTCAAGAGGTGTTGACGGAATTCGGGGATGTGTTTGCGGATCCAGAAGGTTTGCCACCTGCAAGAGGGCATGAACATCGCATTTTGTTGCAGAAGGGAGTCGGACCATTAAGCGTACGTCCTTACTGATACCCTCACGCACATAAAGAGGAAATAGAGAGGCTGGTAAGGGAGATGTTAGCCGCGGGTATCATTCAACCGAGCAAAAGCCCATTTTCAAGTCCAGTGTTGTTGGTCAAGAAAAAAGATGGGAGTTGGCGATTTTGCGTGGATTACAGAGCCTTAAATCGTGTCACAGTGGCTGACAAGTTCCCTATTTTGATGATAGACCAGCTACTTGACGAATTGCATGGAGCTCAGTGGTTTTCTAAGCTGGATTTGAGAGCCGGGTACCATCAAATTCGGATGCGGAAAGAAGACATCGAGAAGACAGCATTCCGAACCCACGATGGCCATTACGAATTTTTGGTAATGCCATTTGGATTAACCAACGCGCCGACAACGTTTCAGGCATTGATGAATGAGATATTCAGGCCATTCCTTCGGAAATTTGTTCTCGTCTTTTTCGACGATATACTCGTCTATAGTAAGACGTTGGAGGAGCACCACTCTCATTTACAATTAGTACTTCGGTTTTTGCGTACTCATCACTTATACGCTAACAAGAAAAACTGCAGTTTCAGCTCCCAAATCGTTGAGTATCTCGGGCATTTGATTTCGAAGGAGGGGGTTTCCACGGATCCGGCGAAAACTGAGGCAATGAGGAATTGGCCTACGCCCCGAAACATCAAAGAATTGAGAGGGTTCCTAGGCCTCACAGGGTATTACCGTATGTTTGTATGTAACTACGGAATTATTGCTCGACCTCTCACTGATCTTTTGAAGAAGGATGCTTTCAATTTGAATATTGAGGCAGAAGGGGCGTTTCGTATTTTAAAACAAGCTATGACGTCGGCTCCTGTGTTAGCCCTGCCCGACTTCACCGAACAATTCAGGATTGAAACGGATGCATCGGGTACCGGGCTGGGGGCGGTGCTGATGCAGAAAACGTAGGCCGTTAGCATACTTCAGCAGGGGTTTGACTTTTCGGGAACAGTTGAAACCGGTGTACGAGAGAGAGCTGATGGCGATCGTGTTTGCTGTCCAGAAATGGTGTCACTATTTGTTGGGTCGAAAATTTCTTGTGTGCAACGATCAAAAGAGCTTGAAGTATTTATTGGAACAAAAGGAAGTTAATATGGAATATCAGCGTTGGCTCACTAAATTGCTCGGTTTCGACTTCGATATTGTGTACAAACCAGGCAAGGAGAATAGAGCGGCGGATGGGTTATCCCGAAGACTTTGTGAGCTTTCGGTTCCTAGTCCACTGCAGTTGCATGATCTGCAACAAGAGATACAGCTACATTCGGAATTAGGACGCATCTGGGATGATTTAAATTCTCACTGAGCAACTCACCCGGGGTATACGATGTGTAATGGTCGACTGCTTTATAAGAGACGCATCGTGTTGCCCCAGGACTCCAGTTTTATACCACTCATTCTTTCTGAATTTCATGACGGAAATATTGGAGGGCATTCTGGAGTTTTGAAAACGACAAAACGCATACAAAAACTTTTTTATTGGAAAGGAATGAGACGGCAAATCCAGCAATATGTGGCACAATGTCCCGTGTGCCAAGTGCAGAAGTATTCGACATTGTCTCCGGTGGGGTTGCTGCAACCGCTGGAAATTCCCACTCGTATTTGGGAAGAACTATCCATGGATTTTATCGAAGGCCTACCCAAATCAGGGGGTTCAATGTGATATTGGTAATTGTTGATCGCCTTAGCAAGTACTCACATTTTCTTCGCTTAAAGCATCCCTTTTCGGCGGAGGAGGTAGCGCGGCTGTTTGTCAAAGAAGTAGTCCGCCTTCATGGATTTCCCAAATCCATAGTATCGGACCGGGATAAGATCTTTCTCAGTGGTTTCTGGCGCGAATTATTCCGTTTGGCTGGTACAAAGCTTCGGTTTAGCACGGCTTTTCACCCACAAACTGACGGACAGACGGAGGTTGTAAATCGCTGTTTGGAGACCTATCTTCGCTGCTTCGCCGGTGCCTATCCTCGGAAATGGGAGCAATATCTGTCATGGGCGGAGTTTTGGTTTAACACCACATTCCATTCTTCACTGCAAGCGACACCATTCCGGGTAGTATATGGGCGAGATCCGCCACTTTTGATTCAATTTGAGCGAGGGTCAACTACTAACTTTGTCTTGGAACAATCTTTGATTGAAAGAGATGAGATGTTAGAACAAATCAAGCAGCACCTGCATAAGGTACAGCAACGTATGAAAACCAGTGCTGATGTATCCAGACGAGAAGTAGAGTTTCAGAAGGGTGATATGGTTTATCTGAAGCTTAGGCCATACCGCCAGAAGAGTGTGTCTCGGAGACCATTTCAGAACTTTGCGGCACGTTTCTATGGACCATTCCGAGTCATTGGGCGAGTGGGACGTGTCGCATATCGTCTGGAGCTACCCGTGGACAGTAGGATTCACCCAGTTTTCCATGTGTCGCAGTTGAAAAGAGCCCTCGGACGGACAGTTCAGGTACAACCCATACCTCCAACTTTGTCAACTGATTTAGAGTGCGAATTGGAGCCAGAGACGCTGTCAGCAAATCGTTATAACTCATCGGGACAACTGGAAGTTTTGATTCAATGGAAGAGCCTTCCAGCTCATGAGGCGACTTGGGTGTTGGCGCGAGAATTTGTCGAGCAGTATCCCGAGTTTCAGCTTGAGGACAAGCTGCGTCTGAAAGGGGGGTATTGATAAGCCCTTCTATGCTTATGTTCGGAAGAAGAAGCACAACCGAGAGACGGGAGGAACAATAACAAAGCAGAATAGAGCTATGGGGGAAATTGAAGACGGCAGAAGGGTTGAAGACTTAGAGGAGCAAGCTGGTGGTTTGAGAATGGCAGAATTGGCAAGTATTTTAGTTTGTTAAGGTCAGTTTGTAATTTCATTTTCTGTTAGCGTCTGTGCCAGTCCATGAGAAGTTGTTTCTCAGAGGCTGGAAAATATATAAGCTAGGAAGGGGTATTTCTTTGGGGTTTTTATGCAAAGTTTGGGGAAATCTGGAAATTGTAAACGGGGAGTGTTGGGACGCACTCAATAATCAAAGGTCTCCAGCTTGTTATTTGAATTTCATCAATACAAATCGGGTAGTTCTTATACTAATTCATATCAACAAACTATAAATAAACACACAAAATTGACACAAAACAACTCAGAAATGAGTATTATAGATTTCATTGTAAATTATTTAAATTGAAAAAATTATGTTTATAGGGTTAGAAAATCGTTTGGTTTTTTAAATTGTATTTTTAGAGTTTTAATATAAATTAACGGTTTTTAATGTTTAGTTAACATATGACTTTTTGGTGAAAAATAAATGTTTATATGAATAGAATGATGACAAAATTTCAAGATATTAGTCAGACTTGATCCAAAAACGATATTAGAAACGAACCGAAACAATATAATTAAGGGGGCTTAAAGGCCATTGTGCCTATTTTACTTCGATGTGCTACAATTTTAATTTCTTATTTTTTTAAATGTTATTATTAATTTGTAAAAACTTAAATGAAGGACAGTAGGAAATAAATTAAGAATTTAGATATTGTACTGTTTGACTTAGCAATTGAATTAACTTAAAACCTACCAAAATTTAGTTCGTTTGATTAAAATAGTTTGATTTATATCCCGATTGCGATGTGAACTCTCCAAGTCCAAGAGCAAACCTAGACTCGAGAGTTGTTATATTACATTATTCTATATCAATTAAAAGATAATTATCAACTAATGTATTTGATCTTACACGATTCTAACTTTTTGAGCTAATTTTTATATTGAATTATACCCAAACAATAAGACATTATATTATAACTAAATTGATTTCATAATTTGATGTGTTCCAATGAAGAAAACCTGATGTTTTGAATTGGGTTTAAGCAGTTGAAATCGGAAACCAGGAAGACCATATCTTCATATGTACTCGTGTTTTGAAACACATAAATGCAAATGTAATTTCATATGATTCCCAAAGGGGTAATCTGAACAAAGCTTATGTAGACATAAACGTAAAAAAACCTATGGACTACCTTAGTTTCATGGACATGAGATGAGAGGAAGATATTGTCTCATTAGACTCATTGATGTTTTGAAGAGAAGCGTCTGTGTTCAAGCTCTTCCATCTTCCCTCCATGGACCGACTCAAATCTGCACCTGTAGAAACTGGATGTTCCCGAAAATGGCAATGTCAGTTAAACAATGGATGTCAAGGAAATACTGATACAAGATCAAACCATATCTGTATTTTCATTGCTTGAAGATTTTTTCTAGAATGACAAGAAAATGCTCAACATTTTCAATTAGGAGTGGCTTGGGATAGTCAATCTTATTGGCATCGCCTATAGCCAGTTATATTCTTGGTTTTGTGGTTCGATTTACTCCTCGAGTAAGTTCTTATGTTAAGATCATTTTCCGCTCTCGTTGTTTACATATCTTTGAGCGAACATATTTGGTCGCCATTAGAAAATAAGGTTTAGCTAGCATATTTTTTTTACCAAGTGTTTCTCCAGTAAAGGTTGTTTTCTTTTATTTGGCAGTAAACATTCTGAAGCAGAAATGCATTGACAGTAAATCGACAAGAACTAAGAACAAAAGGATAACGAATTACCTTCCATCCATACCAACCAGGAGAAGGGTATTTTCCGATCCAAAGCCTGCAATGAACTTTGTTGATTTGGGCAAGGAAAACTGAGCAAATGACCGTTCCGAGTGGAAATAGTTTGGTAAAACCCCTGGAATATGTAAGATAACACGTGGTAAGGGAACCAAGTTGATTCTCAAAAGCAGCATATATAAAAAAATCGTCTATTGTGTTTACCTCTCATGAAAGAAAATGTACCAGTCTTGGTACTGGGATTTTGGGAATATGAGGAGTTCTGATTCGGCAGTGTTAGAGAGGGCAAGCTCTGAACGGTCAGTCTCAGATAAAAGACATGGACTGTCCCTCTGTCACTTGATGCAGCCACCCATTTTAGATGTGGACAGATTGCGATGCTATAGATCATAGCTTTTTCTGCTCCTCTTCGCAACTGCATAAAAGAACCAAGACAAATTACAGTCTCACTTCCACAGGGTAGTGGCATGTATTGGTATATAACATGCTAACAGCTTCCGAATTTTAGTCTTCTATAAATTGGGGAAACAGCATAATGCAAGCGCGAAAGATTCTGCATGAATGCAGAATATATTTTCTACATATAGAGAGCTGATGCCACAACCTGTTTGATCCATGGAGCCCTGTAAAATGCTAGATTCTGAGGTTGAGAAGAAGCACAAGTTTAAGGGTTACCTCTTGTAAACAACTTCCATCCATAGCGTTGAAAATTCTGATCAAAGTTCCTTTTGTGCTAGCAGTAGCCAGAAGAGTTCCATTAAGAGTCAGAGTCATGCAGGCTACAGCAGAATCATGGGCATTGATTATTTTGATTGTTTTCCGTCCCAAGTCATGGACCTGAACCTGTCCCCGTTCAAGCCCTGGACAAGCCAAGATATTCTCCGTGACATTGTGAGAAATACAACACAATCCTTTAGGATTCATGATAGTTTCGATTTGATGGTGGACCTTAAGGTCCTTGAAACTGTACACATAGATCTTGTGTTGCAGGACAACTACAATGTAATCCCTCCGCAGTTTTACCGTGACAACCTCAGATCTAAAAGCAAGTTCACAGTGGCAGCGATTCTGGTGATCATCCCAAATCCATAACTTGTTCGGAGGGTACTGAGTATTATTAGCACCATCTCCCACAAGCGCAAAGAGGTTGTATTGGAAGAGCATCTCTACAACTTTAAACCCACAGCCCTTCACATCACGCCTAAGATTCTCCTTGAAGGGGTTGCAACTATAAACAGAAAAACCACTACTTGTCCCTACAGTAAAACAGCTGCAGTCCTGGTTCCAATTCACTGATAATACCATCGATTCACTGGTTTTATCAATGCATTCCTGTTCAGGATTCCTGGGAGTGCCTGAATTTTCAGCTTTGGATAGTGAGAGCATTCCACGAGGTGTGGAGACCACCGAAGCCATTCTTCTCAAACTCTAAATCCAAGAGAAGAAAAAAGTGCAACCAATCCAAGGAAGCAAATGCCAAAAATTAAAACTTGAAAAAGAAACTGTATAAATCATCCCAAACATTCAAACAGAAGTTTCCAGCTTGAAGAATGGCTAAAACAGCAGTATGAAAAGCTAATGAAAATGTTAATCTATCAGCGAATAGGTCATCCATGGCAATTTCTTCTGCTAACAAGACACTATTCCGACATTGTAACCAAACAAACAATAGAAACAAACCTAAAGTCCCAAAATCAGCTCATCTGCAACATCTATAGACTCGGTTAAACCTCATCGAAGGGAAAAATCCTAAAGTTGCTTGATTCACAAGAAAAGCTATGGTGATGATCAACCAGAACAGAACATCTAGTTTCCTACCGATAATTGAAAACGTCGTAGAACACAGAAGAGCATAAACCATAATAACACACCAAGAGTATAATTCCGACAAAGACAAGAGAAGACAACTCCGAAGGCAGAGGGAGAACTCACCGATCGAAAAGGGCCGCCGGAGAAGTACAGTTCTGGCGCGAAAGAGCTTCGGACAAAGTGAAAATCTCGCCGGAGGATTATTCGCCCTACTCTATGATTTTCTTATAAGAATTTCACGAGAAACAAAACCCTTGTTTTCGAATTCGTTCTTCTAAGTTTGAATGTTTCAAGTATATATCGCCAACTCCATCACCATCCAGGAGAACGATAACGTCAGGCTGACGCCTTTTAAACCCTTCTAAATTCAAGAACGGCGTCGTTTTCAATCTTCGACGCCGATTTTACAGGGTTTAGTTTGTATTTTTTCGGATTATACGGAATCATATTATTTTACCCGGGTTATTAATCCAATCAAATTACATACACAATCAGCTTAGTCTTATATTAGTATATATTAGTGGATTCGGTTGTTACAATACAGAAATATATTTTTTACAATAATCACGTTAAATTTAGATTTATTTGATTATGCATCAATTTCTCAAAAGTTCGCTTTAGATAATTGTAATCTTAAAATATAATTATAATTCAAATATATAACTTTCTTTTTAAAGTTATTTACTTGATATTATCTATAATCTAAAATAATTCAGAATTAGAGTTTGATTGGTAGGAAGGTTATGTTTGTCTTTGTATTTGGCGATGTTTCTGTCAGCGATTGATATCGTTTTGTTTCATTTTATATGAACGATCGAATCGCTGCGTTTGCGAGCAATTGCGACTAAGAATAAATGATAAAAAACCGTTGTAATTGCGTTTTGAACAAAATTATCTAAATAGATAATTATTAATAAAAGAATTTACTTAAATTTTGTTGTGTATAATTTTAATTATAATTTTCAAATATTTGAAATAAATTTAAAATTTTAAGATTATTAATTTTTTAAATATTATATTTTCATAATTTTATTAAAAATGCAGCAAAAAAACACGCCGGATTTCACCGGTCAAGGTCTTATTGTCTATCCAAAACTCATATTCCATTTTGTCTTTTTTAGCGATAACTCTTTCATGTTAATCGTATCTATGGAAAATCAATTATGTATCCATACTATTTTCATTTCGTCACTTAAATAGAAAAGAAATGAACAAACTATTTGTACCTTAGAATCCTTAAAGGGTTTTAATGAATATAGGTTCTAGTGAATACACATAAAATATCGAATTCATAGAATTGCAAGTTCTTTGGTTTGCAAGCTACCTTGGTTCAGATCAGTATCATACCCACAAAAGCTCCAACCGATCATCTGGTAAATTGGACCAAATGTAACTGCAAATCCAAATGTATAAAGGTCGGGATCAGACAGATGTCGTTCATAGTTTATCACATAATATCCAAAAGCATCTCAAGGAACAAAAGCTTGACTATTGATCAAAAGAAGAACGTCAAGAAACAAAATCATGAAGGCTCGACATCCCACCGATTGGAAATGATACGAGGCAAAATTTCATTCCCCGTCAAGAAGCAACGTCTGTATGATCCGAGGGGGAATATACAGAATGCGAGCACCCATAATGTTGTGTTGTATGATGTTCTTGGTGTTGCATATATATGTGCCAAGTGTGATTTGGTTGAATCCTTTTTTTTTTTGTTCCTGTAAAATGAAAGGTTACCTCTAAATATTCCAATCCCATGAAAAGTGCATCTCCAGATGTACATTTTGTATTAGTGCCTTCATCTCATAGCGTATTGCATCAGAAAAATTTCACCTGCAACAAGTAAAAACCTCAAAATTCTCCATCTCTCTGCTCTCTCTACAATAAGATACACATCATCCGTCACAATGTCGTAGGGATTACATGATATGAGGTTAGAGATTACAATCTGACGATCGATTCATCCTAACACATTCGCTACGAGAATCCACAGGATGCTGAAACTCGGGTTGTTCTTACCTATGGATTATGCATATTTCTGCTATATCAAGTCTAATCTAAATAGCTATGGATGATCATATTACAAGCACATTTTTTTACCTCTGGGTTGTCTGATCCTAAGCAGCTGATTTAGGACAAAACACGATCTCTGCCAACTGAATGTTTTCACCAAGTGCAGATGTCTTGTGAGGTGGCAAGAACGAGAAGCCATCTACAAGTTTAATACACTTTAGGCCCCATTTAACCATCAAGAACTCGATAAGATGATGGCCACTGCAAATTCAACCCAAGAAGAATGAATAGGCGTCATCTATACACGACCACACTGAGAAAAGAACAAGAAATGCATACCTCCTATTGTGATAGGTGGTGATGAATACTGAACCTGGACAACTTTGGAGAAGATATGTCACGGTAGCAAACAGATCATCAAAAGCTTAACGAAACGAAATGTTAGATTCACAATTAATCCATGACGAGGATATAAACACGACGACAAGTCTAGAATGGATAATGAATCTACCACTTGAATCATATAGTACGTCTGCCCCGAGTATAATGTTAGGTCGCAAGTCAAATATTGATGCATCCCAGATTCCCCAAGTCAGACCCATTACCTGTAAATCATACTCAATTAAACATGGTAGAAAGAAAGAAGAATATTTTCATCAATCCAAAGCTAGATAATACTATACATTGCAGTTCAAGCTGTTCAAATCACACACTTTTGTCATATTCTTCAGAACCTGCAAAGGTGTATCAAGAATAACCAATGAAATCATACTTCTTGAACCCTGAAAAGAAGCTTTTAAAATATTAAAAACACGATTTACCTCTGATTTGCTCGAATCATCGGTCAATGTAACATTTGCCCCAACCTTTGCCGCGACTAAACCCGGAAAGGAAGTGCCAGCACCAAGCTGCAAACTCCCAAAACAAATTTGCACCAATATCAAATCAAGTATCACAATATTCGATATTTTGATTTGGTTACTATTAAGATCAACCAAGAAGCTCAAACACAAGCAAGAACACATATTACTAACTTTCCCAAGCAACAAACGAACGCAAAGAACCACAAGTGATCGTGTGGGTCTACAAACCGAAAAACACAAGGAGTCTTAGCAATTTGATGAATTCAATAAGCTTCGCGAGAAATTGATGTACCTCGAGGACGCTAGAACCCCTAAATCGCGATCTCTGCTGCCAAACATACTCGGCGAGGATAACGCTACACGGCCAAACAAACAGCCCGTATTCTTCCTTCATGTTCTACAAATGATTAAACAAGAGACTGAGAACGAAGAGCAAATATGTAAATGTCGAGATCAGACGCCTTAGTTCCAGTGACGAGAAGCTAAAGGAATTGTGATTTAGACCTCAATGATAGAAATCGAGAAGGCAGGTTCGGAGTCTCCGTCGACAGAGAACACGTGCTTGGAGATAGTCGTCATGTCGGAGACTTGTCCGCTGTCGGGACCCTCCATCGCCGAGATGGGAAAATAGAATCTTCTTACAACAGCAGTTGCTCTCAATATCGGACGGAAACGGGACGTGTTCCGATGAGCATGTCCGGAGATACAAGAGAAGATCACTCACAGGTAAGAGTAGTTATCTTGCGGACAAGGAACATGGAGGATCTGCATGTCGCCGTGACAATCTAATTCCCGGAAAGGCACCGGAAGCCAGGGCACAATCAATGTAGAGTGCAACTCTGTCTGTTTGGTTTCGGGTTTAGTAAAATTCTATGGCTGAATAAACTAAACGCCGGCTATCATTCCAAACGATGTCGTCTTAAGTCCTTAAACGACGACTTTCAATCGCTTCAAAACCTGAACCATATAGGTTTGAAGCTTCGCGTTGTGTTGCGTGAGTTGCTTGGATTGGACAGGAAGAGAAGGAGAAGGATGGGGAAGCAACCGGTAAGGATGAAGGCGGTGGTGTACGCCCTGTCTCCGTTTCAGCAGAAGGTGATGACTGGTCTGTGGAAGGATCTGCCGGAGAAGATCCACCACAAGGTCTCCGAGAATTGGATCAGCGCTACTCTCCTCCTCACCCCCGTCCTTGGCACCTATTGGTATGCTCTCTCTCTCTCTCTCAATTAGAGAATTGACTGATTCATCTTCTGCAAATCTTCGATCGGATTCTTCGATGTAATTGTACGAAATTGCAGTTTCTGTAATAGGTTCGTCTTTGAGATTTCGATCTAGGATTAACACGTCTTTAGGTTTTGATATCATTGTACCTGTGCATCATAAGTTTTTTCTTTTGTTTCTGATGTTGTATGTTCCTATGTCTTTTTCGATCATGGTTGCCATATCCTCCGTAGGCTTTTTACCTTCTCCGATAAATCGAACAAATAGTGAGATTTTAGTAGCAGTGATTAGCTTGAGAACGGTGCATTGCTTACCTGATTGTGCAGGTAGAAGCTGAACCAGGACAGATATAGGGATAAAGGCAAGGCGTTTTATGAATACTGAGTTTCGTGAATAAAAGTTTGAATTTTTTTAGAGAATCAAATGATCTAGGCGGTAAACCACATGCACTAGCTTGCATCTTGAAAGATTTCTGTTTTCAGAGATTAAGGAATTTGATTGCTTCGTGTTTGTTGATTATAACTTTCTCATTGATGAGTCAATGGATTGTCAATGGTTAAAGAACAATATGAACATATCACACCGCACATGTTTATGCTTTGCCATTTTTGTAGAAATCTATTGTTTCCCTCACAAGAGTTTTACGGGTCTTCTATAAATCGCTGTCCTCAAGGAAGACTTCCATTTGTATTATTTGTTGTTAATGTATCTTCTGAAACCAAATGTAGGTATGCTCAACACTTCAAGGAACAGGAGAAATTGGAGCACAGGTTCTGAAGCATGAACATGCATTCTACGAGAGCGTGATTATGTTCTCCCCGCAACTTTTCTTAGATGTGTCACCTATAGGATTGGAATGAAAGCTTGGACACAGTTCTTAAGAACCTTTTCTCAGCACTTGTTAAATAAATTATTTGGTTTCATCAATAATAGTGTATACCTGAGGCTTGGTGCTTTTTGCCTTGGTGAGAAATGCGGATTGCTTTTGCATTCTATGGTGAAGAAGATCTATCTTGTTTTGTTCTTGCTTGGATTCAATTGTTGGTTCCATTGTTCATTTGTACGAACCATCCCCTAAGTTGGAATCTTGACTGAACCATAATGCATCTTCAAGCCCCATTTTCATTTGATTGCAAGAAAAAGCTCTCCGTTAACCTCTGTGGTTTTGATCACCCATCAGTGATTTTGTATAGCTGGAAATATTTGATCGTGCGGTATTGTAAAATATCTTATCGTGCTGCTGTGAAATTATTTGTTTGATAGGTAAACTCAATTATGGTTCTTGGGCAGAGGTTGAATGATTTACAATCCTAATCTTTGTCTTTCCATATTGTTTAGCTTCATAATTAAACTTCATGCATTAAAATCCATTATTGCTCGTTTTAGTTAGATCAACCTAACTATCAAATCCAGCTCATAATTTCTCTGTAATTATTCTCTTTATGTACCTATTTGTTGCAATTGTATTGCATAGATCAGGTCGTTGGTTTGGTGACAATCAGCTTGAAGAATTATGGTTCTCTCTCCTACAAATTGACACTCCACTAAGAGTTCAAACTCGGCCAGGTTTGTTGAATTTTGCAGGTATTTTAATTAGACATTTGAATTGCTAATCAGAAAGTTCGCTGCTTTTCTCTTGATAATGCACGTTGCACCATGCAAACAAAGAGAAAGCAAGATGCTTAGTTATAGGGTTTATCTTTTAGAGAACAAAGGCAAAAAATTAAATATAAAAGAAACAAAGAAGAATTGATGCTTTTGCTTTTCTTTCATTGCTTTCTTTTTCTTTCCCTTTGTTTTGCTTTTGCATTATTTTCGGTATCGGTTGAGACCTTTGGATTCATTTAAATACGATTCTGCTTTTGATTATCCATTATTTTTTCTTAACATGGATTCAGACCAATCAATCATGGTCATCTTTTGAGTGAATCTTACTTTTCTTCCTCTTTCTAACCCAAAATAAGCACCATTATCAATTGGGTGTCCTCTTTCACTTGTTTTTCAGACCATGCAATGCTGTGACCAAGTTGCATCTACGAGCATCTATAAGCCAAAGAGCTCAAACATGATCTTGGACATCTCCTTCTTCTTCATCTCCCTCATGTTGCTGTTCCACAACAGTGTCTCAGTCGTTGCCAATCTGGTTTCGGATCAACAAGCCCTCTTAAACTTTGCAGCTGCTGTTCCGCACCCACGTAAATTGAACTGGAACCCCAATCTTCCTATCTGCACTTCTTGGATAGGTGTTACCTGCAACTCGAACTTGAGCCGTGTGGTTGCTGTTCGTCTTCCTGGTGTTGGGCTCTATGGCGACATTCCTCCAAACACAATTGGAAAACTTGACGC
>CM071873.1:33257348-33271931 GCA_036759665.1 Gynandropsis gynandra | reverse complement strand
CGGGTACTCAGCCTCAGATCCAACTATCTCTCTGGACGCCTGCCTTCTGATATACCTTCACTTCCTACTCTCCAGTACCTGTATCTCCAACACAATGACTTGTCTGGTGAGTTAACTACATTATTCTCTGACCAGCTCATTGTCTTGGACTTGTCTTATAACTCTTTCACCGGAAACATCCCACTCGGAATCAAGAACTTGTTTCAGCTCACTGTGTTGTACCTCCAAAACAACTCTTTTGATGGCTCGATTACTGTTCTTGATCTCCCAAGTGTCAAGGTTCTCAATGTGAGCTATAACAACTTGAGCGGGCCAATCCCGGTTCCTCTCAAGAGCTTCACGAAATACTCCTTTGTCGGAAACTCATTGTTATGCGGTTTGCCTTTAAAGCCATGCTATGGTAAGGCCTTTTCCCCATCACATTCACCGTCTAACTTGCCGAGACCTCTTTCAGAGAATCTTCATCCCCCAGAGAGGAAACAGCGGAAAACTTTTATGATTATTATAGCAGTTGGATGCTCGGCAGCCTTTCTTCTGCTGGGAATAGGTTTCTTTGTTTATCTTATGAAGAAGCCAGACAGAGACCAAGAAGGCATTGAAGGCCTACAGACGAGAGGCGGAAATGATAAGGCGCCTAAGGATTTTGGTAGTGGTGTTCAAGACCCAGAGAAGAACAAGCTCTTCTTCTTTGAAGGCTGCAACTACAACTTCAACCTCGAGGATCTTCTGAAAGCTTCCGCAGAGGTTCTAGGTAAGGGAAGCTTTGGAACAGCGTACAAGGCTGTTCTAGAGGACAGTACAGCTGTTGTGGTGAAGCGAATGAAAGAAGTTGTGGCCACGAAAAGAGAGTTCGAACAGCAAATGGAGATTGTCGGAAAAATCAATCAGCACCCGAACATCGTATCACTTCTTGCTTACTACTATTCAAAAGATGAGAAGCTCTTAGTCTACACGTACATGTCCAGTGGAAGTTTGTTCAGCCTCTTGCATGGTGAGTCTTCTCCATGTGCAACTTGTGATGCCTCCATTGTTGTTTTATTTTGAGTTTCATGGAATATCTTCGTTTTTTTATATATACAGGAAACAGAGAAGGAGGAAGAACTGTAAACTGGGAAACACGGATGAAGATCTTTGCGGGGACATCGAAAGCGATCACTTACCTTCATTCCTTCAAATGCGTCCATGGCAATATCAAATCCTCCAACATTCTTCTCACTCAAGACCTTGAGCCTTGTCTCTCCGATGCAGCCCTTGCGCCTCTCTTCAATTTTTTTATCAACACTCCACGAACCGTCGGCTACAACGCTCCTGAAGTAATTGAGACGAGGAAAGTCACTCAGAAATCAGATGTTTACAGCTTTGGCGTTCTGCTTCTGGAGATGCTGACAGGGAAGACTCCTCTAACATTGTCAGGTCTCAACGATGATCGTGTCGTGGTTGATCTGCCGAGATGGGTCAGGTCCGTTGTGAGAGAAGAATGGACAGCTGAAGTGTTCGACGTCGAGCTCCTGAGGTTTCAGAACATCGAAGAAGAGATGGTTCAGATGCTTCAGATCGCGCTGTCCTGCGTCGCCAAGCTTCCAGATTCGCGTCCTCATATGGAGGAAGTTACTCGGATGATTGAAGACGTGAGAAGATCTGATCAGCAGAACCGAACATCTTCTGAGGCTGAATCAAGTGTTTAGGTTAATAAAACCCACTCTGATTCATCTTCTGAGGCTGATTTCATGTATTAATAAAACCTACTTGTGTTTACTATAAGTAGTGGTCACCTCCTCGAGAAGTATATTTAGTCATGTTCGCTCCACTTTGGATCTCCTAAGATGGAATCTCCGAAAGTTGGTTTTATCCTATTTTCTTTTGAAATATCTAATTTTAATCATACATCTCCATTGACTCACAGTTGCAAAATCCATCAAACCAACTGAGATAAGAAACCCTGTTTACATCATCCTCACCCGACTTTTAGTGTTATAAAAAGTCTAGTTCCGTCTAATCCCATCTAAACATTTGATGGTTGACGGTCGGTCATTAGGGTGTAAAATGAGCTGGCTCGGCTCAGCTCGCCTTCAGCTCGCCAAAAAACGAGCTGGCTCAGCTCGGCTCGTTTTTTAAACGAGCTGGAAAATCCTAGCTCAGCTCGGCTCGCCTCTAGCTCGCCAAAAAACGAGCTGGCTCGCGAGCCAAACTATTTAATTATTTTGAATTAGTTGTAATATCATATATGATAAACATACCAAACGAACCAAATAAAATATCGAAAATATGAAAACATTAATTCAAACATAATGTTATAAAATATCATTGTACTAAATAAAAAATAACCTTCTCGAATAAAAAGTATAAAATATCATCGTACTTATTCGATCGCTCGTAATTTTACTAAATTGTTTCTTTATTTTGTTATATCAATTATTAGAAAAAGGAAAAATACATTATAATAGTATATTATGTTTAAACAATATATTATGTTTTATTAAATGCAATATTATATATAATAATATTGAAAACATTGTTAAAAAAGAATTTGATACTAAAAATTAAAAAAATAAAATAAAATATACCTATGAATCGACTAGTCAACTATTAATTCGTGTACATGCTAAGCACTCGTCAATCCGATTACCGTCCAACAACTTCCTACAGACGTGTAAAATAGAATTTTTGACCCTAAAATTTTAAATTGGACGAAAGCGGAGAAATTGTGCACACTTAGATAATATGTGTAATAAAAACTTGTTTTTCCTACAAGATACATCCCGCAGAAGTCGCAGCTTTCATCAGAAAGCCGAAAAACACAAAGGGGTTAGAGAAGAATGGACTGTGGTCGCTGTCTACAACGTACACTTGGTTCGGTGCCCACCGCTTTATCAAGGCATCTTGTTGCTCTGGTTTCAGGACTCGGTCGTGCATCGTCTTGATGTAAACGCGTGGAACACTCTCCAAACCCTCGTCCTGCTCTTTTTCCGATTCGAATCTCGTGGTTGTGAGAGCCCGAATTGGTGTCGGCCTCATCAGCAACGCAGCCAAAGCGCAGTCCTGCGGAGAACAGAACAACAGACAGTGGATCATTGGTCTCTTGAACATGATCATTTCCGCAATATGACATGATCATGGAACCTGTTGAGGACTTGTCTGGTACAGAAGTAGGCGTTGAAACTCCGGTTTGATAAGGGCACTGGTCGGAGGGTTCTCAGACCCTAATCCAAACCCGAACTCATACACTTCACCATGTTCCGAGAGATCAGGAGATCCCTGTGACACAAAAGGGTACTTCAGCTTTTGCATTTGATGCACGGGTCAGACATGGATCAGCTTAAAATCTAACGATAAATCCACACAAGGTGAAGAACAGAGCTCAAAAACTTGGATATGTTTATACATCTTTAAAGTCTTGATCATTCTGAAAGCCGAACTTGAGCATCGTGGCCGCAACGTACACAGCCAATGATATCTTCTTGGGGAATCTCCGAGACGCGTCCGTGACGCTAAGCCCTCCTGCACTGTGACCGACCAATATAACCTGACACAACAAACCATCACGAAACAGAGTTAATTCAACTTCATGACTCAAAACATGTTCGCATATTATGTGTACTTGTTCGTCTTCGGGCAAGGAGAGGAGGAAGTGGATGAGAGGCTGATTATAATCGTCGAAAGAGGAGATAGAATCGGCGGTGGAGAGATCGACGCCGGAGGATTTGAGGTCGATGCAAGAGACAGAGAAGCCGGAGACTTCCATGAGGCATTTGATCTTGTACCAACACCATGCCCCTAAACTAGCACCGTGTATTAACACAAAATGAGCTCTTCGTTTCGGTGCTTTCATGGCGGTTTCTTCTTCCGCCATGGCTTCAGAGCTTTTTGTTTTTTTGTTGGTTTATTATTTCTCCTGTGGCGTATATACACATATGTGTACATATATCAAGTGGTATGGGCATATATGTAATTTACGTCTAAATCATTATTCTAGGGTTAGTTGTCGTGTCGGGTATATATATATATGCTTCATATACGTTTGCCGTTGAAATAAGAACATATTTTTTGACAAACTATTTGTAGTTGACATTGAATAAAAGATACGAAATAAAAACAACTGGTGATTCGTCGACCATAGGCTCTGATTTCGGAAGAAGCTCGATCATGACACAAAGGCACAATGTGATCTTTTTGCCCCAATGATCTTTCTACAAGCAAACGGCAATCCTAGTAGTCAAATTTCTTAAATAATCTGCAAGGAACACAATCCTAGATATTAACAAAAATTTTAATTGAATAATTTAAAAAATATTCTGGACGTTTTTTAAACAGTTTTGGGATAAACAATAAAATTTGTTTCTAAATTATCTATAAATTTACATAAATAAGTAATTTTTAATTTTTTATAGGATTAGAAACGATTTTTGTATTAGAGACAAAGTAAGGGTATGTAAAATTTCATCCTTAATCCTTCCATGATTTGTTTCTAATTTAAATTGAGATCTAGACATTATGTTGGTTACTACATCTCTTCTTCTCCTTTCTTACTCCATTATGTCTACCAAACTCGATATGAGTCTATGAAGAATCAGTAGCCCCGACTATGGGGACGACTCGTGGAGTTGCCAGAAAATGCAAATGTAGCGACTGCGTTTTCTGGCAACTGTAGGCGACATTTAGAGTGATTGGTGGAAACGTAGGAAAATACAGATGCCACGAAATGTGAAATTTGAAAATCTGATTTTTCCTGCGTTACGTTACGTTTTAACACGTTTTCGGCTAAATTACTGAATTACCCTTGCCATTTTCTTTCCTTCGCCGAACGTTTCTTCTCTCCTCCTCGCATGACCGATTCTCCTCTCTTCTCTCCTACTCGCCTGGCCGATTCTCCTTTCTTCTCTCCTGTTCCATTTCGCCGTTTCTCTCCTAGGTAAGGCTCTCTCCTCTTCGCCATTTTGCTTGTGAATGATTAAGGTTCATGAAATTAGGGTTTCACAAAGTTCATCGAGTCGTGAATGATTAGGGTTTATGAGGGGGTTCTGAAATTAGGGTTCCTCGTGTCGTCTGGTGTCGTCGGTGAGTTACAGTGAGCTTTCTCAGGGTTTTGGATTGTTGGGTTTCTCTCAAAATCGGAGCTTGTGGAAGCTCAGCTAAGTGACGAAGCCACATTGGTAGGCATTAACAGAGAGCTTGGAGTTCCTGGGTGGGGCGATAATGGCACAGATTACTGCATTTGGTCCAGGCTCAGGTGTGGCACCAATCATCCGTTCTTTCGAGCAACAACTTCAACAGACCAATCCCCCGGCTCTTGGAAACTTTTCTGATCTTGGGTTTCTCGATTTATACTCTCATCCGATTTACACGGAAGATTCCAGTTGAGTTGGGTAAACTTAGGAACCTCCAATCCCTTAACCTTTCCAATAACTTGCTAGTGGGAGAGATACCTGATGAACTTAGGGTTCTGGAGAAGTTGGAGGAGTTTCACATCTCTAGCAATGGTTTAAATGGTTCCATACCTCTCTGGGTGGGGAATCTGAGGAATCTCAGGATTTTTACAGCGTATGAGAACGAATTGGCGGGTGAGATACCTGAGGGGTTTGGTTCAGTCTCTGAACTGGAATTGTTAAATTGGCATGCTATGTATGATCTTGTTCAGTCTTTGTTTTAAACGGAAAAATATGGAACTGGTTTAGTTTCAGAAACTAGTTCTATTTCAAGTTGGAAACTGGTTCCGTCTTTGTCCAATCCTGTTTTGTTGAGTCTCTGGTACTTTCTCCAATCTGCTTCAGTTTGTCTCCATTGTAATCTGTTTCAAGTTTCTTTTTGAATCATTCTCGAAATACTAATACCCAGAAATACTAATACCCATTTCAATGTTAGCTTAGTATTTTGATTTGTTTTTGTTGCAGTAAGGACACATGGCCTCGGGAAATGGTGAATGCGAGAGAAAGAAGGTAAATACTAATTCATATGTGCACATATTTTTCATATATGCATTAATTTTTTTATTTGAATGACAATTTGTTGTGATAGTGATTCAATTTGGGGTTCATAATTTTTAAAAAAATATTTTGATCGGATTGGATGACTCGTGTTATGCGAGATCTCTATGTATTAGAGAAACAAGTCGGTCATACAAAAGGAGGTAACCTAAATGACGCTGGTAAGGAGAACATGATTATAGAGTTAAATAAAATATTTGGAATGAATTTTACTTATGGGAAAACTAAGAATAAGATTGATAGTTTGAAAGAGACTATTACATCTACTGTAATATCACTTATGGGGCTACTGGTCTAGGATTTGATCTTATAAATGGAACTCTTCAAGCCCCCGATCATTGGTGGAAAAATAAAAGTCAGGTATATCTATAAAATTTTTTTATATGTACTAAAATTCATTTTATATTTTATTGAATATTTTTGTGTTTTTCTCTTTTCAAGGTTTATCCGGAGGCTGAAAAATTACGGACAAACCCTTTAAAGTTCATTCCACTCTTAGATGTTATTTGTGGGGATGTAACCATAGTGGTTGAAAAATCATGGCAACCACGACGCGGTGTAATTGATCATGTTCCACCTGTTGAAATTGGTGAAAATGAAGAAGATAGCGAAGGAAATTGTATGTAATTTATGATGCAAGGTTCTACACAAGGTCCTACAGATACACATGAGGAGAGTCCATGTTGGGCAAGGCAAATACTTTACATAGATCAGACCATATAGACGGACTAACCCAACCATCTTCTAGGATAAATACAATGCAAAATGTGGGTCAAAAGAAGAAACGTAAGCGCACACCTATGGAGACTACTATAGAACATATTGCAGTAACAATGGAGGAGTGTAATGAGTATTTGGAGTGATTGAAATCGAGACATGTAATACAACAAGGGCCTTCAATTGAAGAGCGTATGGTGAATGTCGTGGTTGCTATCAATGCTGTACCTGAATTGGTCCCTATGAGTCCTCTTTATTGGGCATCGCTTAATCTTGTAGCGACGAATGAAACTATGCGGGGTGTATTTCTCGCTCTTCCAGATGAAGAGAAGTTACTATTTCTTATGGTCCAAACCAAAGAGTCGAGAAATATGAAGGAATAGAAACGTCCTCTTTATTAATCTATTAGATTTTGATAAGTTGTTTTTATGCTTAAGACATTTATCATATTTGGTTTTACGTATGAGTTTGAACATTGGAACTTGAATGTATTATTTTCTAGTTTTAAGATGTTTATTATATAATATTTTTTTACTTGTGGATTTACTTTTTGAAATTTGAATATATCTCGGGAAGAAGAAATGAAGATTTGTAGGCAATTGTAGAAATCATTAATGGAGACGATGGAGCACTTAATGCGTAGATTGGCATAAATCCTATTAGATATTGTTTAAAAGAAAAATCAGAACTGAACCAGAGCGAGGAGTACGGATTATGCATCAACTGATGTATGGGAATGATGAACAATGTCTTCATTTTTTACGCATGAGGAAATCGGTGTTTCATAAGCTTTTGAGAAAACTAAAGGAGCTTGGACTCCAAGAATTTCACAAAGTGGGTGCTGAGTTGGCTTTGGGTATGACTTTGAAGATATTGGGACATAACATATCACAGAGAGTCGTAGCAGCGGATTTCCAAGTTTCTCAGTGGACCGTGACAAATAAGTTTGAAGAAGTACTTGCTACCTTATATCGACTACATGCGGATAATATTTCATGGAAGCAAGAAGATTTTGCTGAAATATCTCCGACGATTCGACACGATAGAAGATATTTTCCATATTTCAGGGATTGTATCGGAGCTTTGGACGGAACTGATATTCCAGTACTCGCTAGTGGCAAAGACAAGATCACATATTGGAATCGTAAAGAATATACATCGATGAACATCTTGGCAGTATGTGATTTCAAGATGAGATTTATTTACACACGAATTGGAGTTCCAGGATGTGCACACGACACGAAGATACTAACAGAGTATGCACGACATGATGAGTTCTTTCCTTTTCCAGATTCGGGACAATATGTTTTTAGTAGACTTTGGTTGTTCTAATCGAAAGGGTTTTATGGCTCCTTACCCAGGTGAACCATATCACCCTAATCAATTTTCTAGACGTCGACCTGTGCCTGAGATATTTAATAAGAGATATTATGTATTACGTTCAGTGATAGGACGTTTGGAGTTTGGAAAGGTAAATGGAAGATTTTGAAGGGTCCACCTCGTTATAGTATAAAGATATAAGAAAAGATTGTTGCGGCTACCATGGCACTTCATAATTTCATTCGAGATTCTAGTGAACAAGATATTGATTTTAATGTTGCTGAGACTATTGAGGATTACACACCGGAACTCACTGGAAACACGTCTCCATCACGTGATGATATTGCTATTAATAGATTTTATGATGCAACTGCTGATGTTTATATGTCAAACGTTAGAGATGGAATAGCACGAGAAATATGGGATGCAGTGCGCTGATGTTAGAGATATGATTATATTTTATGATTTATATGTATTTGTATCTTTTTTAGATATTATGTTTTATGGTCTATATGTATTTTGATTTTTTTAGATATTTTGTTTTATGGTTTATATGTATTTGGATCTTTTTTTAGATATTTTGTTTTATGATTTATATGTATTTGGATCTCTTTTTAGATATTTTGTTTTATGTATTTGGATCTCTTTTTTAGATATTTTGTTTTATACTTTATATGTATTCCAAATTTTTTAAATGATTTATTGTAGTTCATATTTATCGTAAATATATATATAAATATGTTTGTGTATATATATATATGTATGAAAATATTTGATAAAATTATTAAAATTATATAATATATATGTTTGTATATATATATTTGTGTATATATATATGTTTTGATAAAATTATTTTAAGTTTCTATTATAATTTATATTAATCATAAATATAGATATATATGTATATATTGTATATCCAAATATTTGAAAATTATAATTAAAAAGTATATAAATAATTCTTTTATTAACAATTGTCTGTTTTGGTAATTTTGCTTAAAAAACAATCGCAACAGTTTTCTAAAATTCGCTTCTAGTCGCAGTCGTCCGCAAACGTAGCGTTTCCACCATTCAGACAAAATGAAACAAAACGCCGCAAACGCTGCGTTTCTACCAGTTGGACCCTATAAAGAATCAGGTAGCCTCAGCGAAATAGAAGTCACCACTGCCTCAAGGCTACGGCTCATTGTCGACCATGGTAACACTTTGAAGAAGTACCACCACAAAAGTGTCCTTTAATATGTTATTCAAAATCTATTGTGTATTCTCGAGATTTATTTCATTAGATATTATATTATTACGTTGTGAAAATAATTTATCAAAGTTTTATGTTACTTTAAAATTGTATAGTGAATTCTATAAATCAAGTTATTTAAAGAGAAAAATGTAAATTAACTAACTATTACATAAATTAATAGTGAACTCCCCTCAAAATGGAGTATACAGATAATCCAATTCAGTTCTATTTGTTTTATACCCTCGTATTAGATGAGATTGTTGGCAATGTGTAAGCTTGATTGCATATAACAAGACAATGTGATTATAGCAAACAACCTGCTTACATAATGAAGAAGTAATCCCTAATAATTCACATATTGTATAAGTCATGGTTCGATATTTTAGTTGCATATCATTTTCATATATTATAGCTTTTTTTAGAAACCAAAGAATTACCCAAAAAATGCAAAATCTTATAATTGGCCTTCTTGAATAAGGGAAAGATGCAAATTAACATAAGTATAATTCAATCTCAAATATTTGGCTATAACATATACTAACTTAATTTGGAAATGAAAAATTGATATAAATTCTAGTCAGAGTCAAATAAAATAACTTTCCAATCAACTTTTTATATAGCAAAGGATCATGTAATAAACTATATGTACCATATGCAAATTTATATCTTGTGTCCATAGGTGCGAAGTGAGGCTCACATGCTAATAAATCGTATTCATCAAGAAGTTTCAAAGTCTTTGACATATAAAAATGTCAAATTTAGATCGAGCAATCTCCAATTCTAGAAAATATTTTATGTCATTGAGATCCTAGTTATGGAGTGTAGAACTCAAGATTAATTTTAGTTCAATAGTAATGGTGGATTTGTTGTATATTATCAAAAGCTTGTCCACATTGCCTAAAAGATTTCTTCAAATAGTATATGGAAATGTTCTCCCCTTAAAGCTTAGCATAACCATGAGGCAACAACATGTACATACTTCGTTAGATCTGTAATGATAAATGCACTGGAGACATATAATGTAACAACCAATGATTTGCATCAATCAAAGATAACATAACTCTTATTTTTCCATCTTAGCTAGGGATGTGATGAGGATGAGACTCCTTCCGAGACACCAATAATACACGGCCGTGTCACAAAGGATACAAGTAAGAAGATGAAGAACTTGTTCACTCGAATGGTGCTGAAATATCTAAATCCATCTGTAATTCATCCGCAACTTTAGACGGATTCTCGACACAGAACTACCCCTTGTGAAATTTCTAGACAGACGTTAATTCCATCTAGAATTTTATGGACGTATCTACCTTCCGTCTATAAATTTCCAAAAATTACGGACTAATTACAATCGTCCAGAATTTAGGATGATTTATGAATGACCCATCTAAAAATCTTGACGTGTTTAGTCCTAACTCGTCCAAAAATTACTTATATAAACCACTACATCTACATACTTTTCCAAGACAAAAGTATCAAATATTCTACTCAATACAATCTTCTTATTTCTTATTACAATGGATCACCACCGAGATCGAATGTTTTCATTTCAAGACAATGGATATACAAAAAATATTGATCTAGAAACTGAATGTTTATCAAAGGAATTTATGAAAGAGGTTACACAATTTATGACGATGACGATAAATCAACAAGTTTACAAACAAATCGATAAGTTGGTGTGTCCTTGCATATAATGCAAAAATGAAAAACTTCTTAATGAGAAAAATGTGTGGAATTATCTTTATTTAAGAGGTTTGACTCTGAAGTATTTCATGTGATTATCTCACGGGGAGAATTTTATACCAGGACTTAGTAAGTTATGGATGATTTTAGTGGAGTATTGCAAATAATGAGATATGTGAGACGTGTCAAGATGTAAAAATTAACCCTTATATAGAAATGATGCAAAATGTATTCAGTGAACGAAATAAGGAAAATATTGAAAAATATTCGAATGAAGATGCAAAAAGATTTTTTGATATGTTAGACGTGCTAGACATCCACTTTATGATGGGTGAAGAACGGGACTTTCATAGGTTTCTTTGTTTGAACATTTGATGAATTTGAAGACATAAAATAAACTTTATGAGAGTTACATGGATTCTATATCGCAATTAGTAAGATATTATTTTCCTAAAGATAACAATGTCGTAGAGTCATATTATGAGTCAAAGAAGATGATTGTATCCTTAGGTTTATTACCATATAAAAATATTGATGTTTGTTAAGACAATTGCATGATTGTTTAGAAAGAGATATCGGACTTCAATAATTGTCGATTTTGCCAAAAAGATCGGTTGATTTGACAAAAAAATAAAAATTGGTTCCATATCGTCGTATATGGTATTTACCAATTACACATAGATACAAAAAGTTGTATCAATCTGAGAAGACCGCAAGCAACATGAGATGACATGCTAAACTCTCACCTCGTGAGGGAGAATTGTGTCATTCCTCAAATGGTGAGGCGTGAAAACACTTTAACAAGCTATATCATGACTTTGAAGCTGAGAATCAAAATCTTTTTATGCTTTTGCATTGATGGTTTTAATCCATTTGGATTATCTGGGAGGAATTATTCGTTATTGTCAGTTATTATGACATCATACAATTTAACGCTATATATGTGCATGGAAAAGAAGTTTTTGTTCTTAATGATACTGATTTTTTAGCCTAATCATCCAGAAGAAGTTTGGATAATAGGCGATTCCCTAGTTTACGGTATGTTATCTGGATTAACAACGCATGGTTGATTAACTTATCTGTATTGCATGGATGAAATTGATACCTTTTTTTCAGTTGAAACATGGATGAAATATCAGTTCATTTGATTGTTATTGTTGTTTTCTTTCTGTTAATGACACACTAGGGTAACAAGAATTTTTTTAAGATAAATATAGTTAGTGTAAGTCTCATCCTCTATTGATCGGTGAAGAGATTTTGTATGAATGACTTCTTGCTTTGGACGTTTCTAGGAGTATCATTTTTGGAGGAAACAATCATCCGAGAATTGGTGGCTATAGAATTACATAAAAATTGTATAAGAAAAACATATTTTAGGATATACTATATTAGAAAAAAAAACTAAGCTTCGACATAATCTTGATGTCATGCACATAAAGAAGAATTTTTTATAACATCATCAACACAACATTGAACGTCACAAGAAAGATGAAAGATAATACTAAATCGTGCAAGGATCTAAAATATTATTGCTCACGGAATGAGTTACATATAATTAATGATGGTAAAGCTCCAATTTTTGTATACAAATTTACGAGCAAAGGAAAACCCAAATTATGGAAATGGTTAAAAAAAGATAATGAAATTTTCTTATGGTTATGGGTCGAGCATCAGAAGGTGTGTTGACATAAATGGAGAAAGATATCACGGGTGAAAAGTCATGATTTTCATGTCTTAATTCAAAGATTACTTTCCATATGTTTTTCTGAATTGATGGAGAAAAATACACATGAATCAATTGGATGTATGTTTGATTCTTAGAATCTATTTTCTTAGTAATTGAAATCTATAATATATATATATAAGTAATACTTTCATGTTCAAGTGTTGGCACATTTTATTGAGATTTATGTGCGAGAAATATAAGTGTGGATGTGGTTCGTAGATGTAAAGGTAATATCGTGACTATACTATGTAACTTGGAGAAGATTTTTTCACCATCATTTTTCAATGTTATGGAGCATCTGACAATTCATCTCCCCGCACGAAGCTGCATTAGGAGGTCTAGTTCAATTTCGTTAGATGTATCCATTTGAGATTTATATTTTATTTGAAGAAAAAAGCTAAACAAAAAGCTCGTCTAAATGGTTCAATTGTGGAACAATACATGAATGAGAAAATATCGTTATTTACTTCATACTACTTTGATGTTCAAACATGGAGTAGGAATACAGACAAATATTTTGATTGTGGTGTGATATTATCATATTCAGTACCTGATGTACCAAATATATTTTGTGAAATTGGTCCAGCTATTGGAAAAATAGAGATGTGCGGCTAATACAACGAGATCTACACATCGCATACATGTATGTCCTAATTGTGAATATCTAAGGCCTTTAAAAAATTTTGAATATCTATAATATTGTAACATTTCTGTGATGTTTGATGATATCTTGAAAAATATAATATGTTAACATCAAAGGATCTCAACTTCAGTAACTTAAAGAAATAGATTTCTCAACATGGATCAGACAATAAGTAAATTATTGTTTACTAATTATATAAAATAGTTAGTAATGACTTATTATAACAACATTACCCATGTGCAAATTGAGATTTACTATAGAAAGTTGAAATCAACTATGAACTAAGGTGTATGCGTGTAAGATCAAAGTTATTGCCAATCGACCAACGAACCTGACTTTTACGAGATCTTCAAAGAAATTTTGCAATTGTAATATCAGATTTTATTATTAATCTTCTAAAAAGTTTACCATTAACATTATAGCATGACTTATAACAATATTTGTCACTCTGTGATGTTATTACGATGCGATTAGTTTGATCTAATAATCGCATAGAGAATAAGAATAAACAAGTTCACTATCGTAGAAGTCAACTCAACACAAATGCATGCAAAATATGAACTTTTTATTCTTACATCATAAGTGGATCAAGTTTGTTACATCGCATATCTGTAGACTAGACAATCTTTTGGTTGCGTGTCGAAATGAATATATTTCTAACGGGTAAATATATCGCCAACACCAAAAACCAACAATTGAAGATTCAATCTGAACAAACTACCGGTATGGTTTCAGTTAATGTAGTGATTATTGAAGAACTTTCTCATTGGAGGAGGAGGTTGTCAATGGTTTCGTTTATAACCCTTTGTGTTGTCAACGGTTTCATCTTCTCCACAACGGAATTCGCCGTTAGAAAAATAGTAACGGATAACCGTTGCAAACGTTGTGACGGACGGCCGTTGGTGTGCAACGGCGGTCCGTTGCAAAATCGGAAACAATTGCAACGGACATCCGTTGCCATGTGGAGGGACATTGCAACGGATGACCGTTACCAAATGGAGGGAACTTGCAACGGATGGCCGTTGCAAACTGGCGGGAAGATTTAGCGGGAAAAATAGAGTTTTAACGGAAGTCCGTTAGCGGGTGCAACGGATGTCCGTTGCAAAAGGGTGGGAAACAGTTTGGCGGGAAAAAGTTAGCAACGGATGCCCGTTACCATTTCCAACGGATGCCCGTTGCAACATTTAAAAAAAATAAAAAAAATCAAATAAATAAAAAAAATAAAAAAAAATAAAAAAAATAAAAAAAATAAAAAAAATTAAAACTAAAAGGTTTT
>CM071873.1:33220559-33245699 GCA_036759665.1 Gynandropsis gynandra | reverse complement strand
CGTTTTCCGTTGCCACTCCGTTGCAATTTTGTAACGGATAATATCCGTTGGAATGCCGTCACGAATTGCAACGGATCCTCATTTGCAACGGATTTTGGGCGATTTCCAACGGATACGTCCGTCCGTTGGCGCCAGTTTTTTTGTAGTGTAATAAATTAAAATTCAATGATATAATATAATTCTAACTCAAATTTTATATATAGATTTGGTTACGACCAACTTTATCTTCATATAATAAAACGATTAAAACAAAATTTAAGCGGTCGTGTTATAATTGGACGCGAACCAATCTAGAAATAAAAGAATGTTGATGAAAAGCATTTGTGGTACGTCTTTAATAATAATTATTTATAATACTTTATTAGTAATATAATTTTGAAATAAATTAATTAATTTTGTTTAGTAAAAATTCTATTAGAATTCCAAAATTATGAGTGGATGATTTCCGATGTGTGGCAGACGATATATGTTTGTTGAAATGATTTAATTGGGTTAGTCAAAGATTGAACAAAATTTTCCTCTAGCTACAAATTTTTATAAGTTTTCCAAATAACTAGATGCTAATTGAATTATTTATTTATTAAACAAGTTTCATGTAAAATAAATAATAGTATTTTCGAACAAATTCATTAAAATATAATATTCACTTTTTAGTTAATTATAAAACAAACGAAAGAATTTCAAAAAAAATAAACATAAAAATACTGTAATTTTCACACATTTTCATTTTCACACATATAACTAAAAACTTTATAATTTTACCCAAATTTATAAAATATTTCTTTGGCTTTTTTACACATTAATTTGTGGCTTTTTCATTGTATATTTAAGTGAAATCATTATAATAAATTTTGTGAGAATCGTTAAATATTTTTGGAATTATAAAGAGATGTTTTAAAATTCATAAAAATAAATTTTAAAAATAAATAAAAGGGAATTAGGTGATAATAATTACACACTGATTGCCAAAGGAAAGATCAATTGGGAAAAGAAAAGGAGAGCTGTCACAAAGTGGATGAGCAGTGCCTTTCCATTTCCTTTTCAGTAATATCTTTTTCCATTTTCTCATATTTCCTTAATTTTCGTTTGTTTCTTACTCTAATAATTTCAATGATCATGTTGAATAAATAAATTTCAGGTATCATGATGTTGCATTGTTATAATATAATATTTTTTTCTTATTTTGTTTTTCCATAAGAGTCTCTAAAAAATCTTAAATGTTAAAACATGGGTAAGAAAGATACTTATAATATTTTAAAATGTTACGGAGGTTTTTTATTAATATTTTCTTAATTTTGTGATTGTCAATTCATATGAGCATGTGCATGGTTCATATACCAATCACACATTATATAAAAAAAATTAAAATTAATTTTGTGTAGAAAAAAATAATCAATATTCTTCTTATTTAAGTAACTATATAGATATTATAGTTATGGAATACTGATAATTTTTATGATGTTTTGGTGAAAATGATAGACATGCTATATTCAAAATCTAATTTTAAAAATCATAGAATATTTTGTAAAATATAATACTGAAATATTTTTTGAATGACCGTTTCAATAAAAGTTTCGATATTTTATAGTATTACAAATTTGTGGAATATATTCAAAGAAAATTGTAATAGTTTATAAAATTCAAACACTTTTTTTCTATCCATTTAAAGAAAATAAATTATTGCCTCTAAAATTATATTCTTCATGAGCAAAAATGATTCTAATAAAAAGAAAATGCAAAGGCATATTATTAAGTGGTGAAAATGGTCAGAACAATAACATGTGCTGAAAAGAAAGCATGGCCAGTCATTGTGGCCACTCTTCTTTTTTCTAAAAATCACGACCAAATTTTAGCGAAATTCAAAATATTAGATCACATATTATATTTATTATTAATTTGGCCCATCTACACATTGTACTCTTCTATATATTACCAATTCATTATTAATTTATAGATAAAGATTACCCCACGTACTGAAAATTGATGTTGATTTTTAGATATAATATAATATATGATTTGTTTTCTCTCTTTTAGATAGTTGATAAGATGTTGTACCTCGTTGTCATTATTGCTTCTAAGTCGTATCAATTTTTAAGTATTAAAGACTTCAATTTGTTTCAATTTTCCACTTGAATTATCAAAATCTCGAAAGTCACGAGGATCTATTTTGCATGAGTAACTCAATAAGATCCACACATATATATATATATAATTGCATTAATTCAAGGAGAAGCAAACTAGTTCTTTCGAACAAAAATATTGTTCTGATTTGTTTTCACATATTTGAATAACATTAAAAAAATACAATATATCAGCATTTAATGAAATTTAATAAACTTAAATTATTATTGGAATTAAAACTTTTAACTAAGATCAAAATTAAATATTAAAATTTTTATATAAAAACATAACCATTAGGGCTGGACAAAATATCCGAGGTATTCGTATCCGATTCGTATTCGATCCGAAAAAGCAAATATTCGTAGGAACAAATACAAATACAAATATCAGGATTTAGATATTCGACAAATACAAATACAAATACAAATACAAATACAAATACAAATAGTATAATCAATTATTCGTAAGCATTCGTATCCGTAAGTACGAAATAGATAATTTATTTAATATATAAATATATATATATATATATATAATTTTAAGGATAAAATTATAAAAAAAAACATATTGATTGTATTACGGAAACGGATATCCGAATATTTGCGGATATTCGAATTTACAAATATCTGTATTTACGAATACGAATAGTAAAATCGAATATTCGACGAATACGAATAGTCGAATATTTACGGATATTCGCTATTTGTCCACCCCTAATAACTATAATCTTAGATTTAATTTAACTAAAATTTTAAAAATAAATTAAAAGGTAAAAATTGTCTAATATCATATATAGGTATAATTATATATAATTTTTGTTCTAACTGGTAAGTCATAATACAATATAAAACATATTCATACACATGTTTTACTTTAGCACATCCACATCACAATCAAATGTGTGATAATAAAACATAGAAATTATGACGAACCAAATTTTTATATTATAAAATATGAGTTTGTCCAATTCAACCCAAAAACTAATTTAAAAATTTTAGAGCTAAATAATATCATATAAACACGACATAATATATTATTATTACACTTTAGCATTATTTTATATCAAATATAATAAATTAATATAAAAGTATTTAAAACATAGATGAAAATTTGGAACCATTGGAATTTTATATCTCTTTTTTTAATGAAAATATAAAATATCAATATTTTTGCTAAAAAATATCTTAAATCTGAAGAACAACGAATAACAATTATATTACAAAATATTATCACATACACACAAACAAATTATACTATCCAAGAATCATGCGTATCACGTTAATAGACAAAATAATTAACATATGTCTTGTTTTGTTAATGTAACATTTTAATTTTTAACCAAATTGATATTAGTTTAGGTATTTGTTGGTATATGAATCAGTTATCATATCAACACACCAAACATAAACCTCAATGAAAGAGAATCCAAAAAAAGAACACAAAGAGATGAGAATTTTGTGTGTTTTTCATTCTCGATGTGAAAAGTAACACGATCAAATTATACTGACAATCCACTAGCATCTTTTGAGTAAGTTGATTCACACATTAATTCGTGAGCTCGAACCCTATTACACTAAGAATACAACCCAAGAGGAAGAATTCTCTCTATGTTTCAATTAACAAGCCTTATGATATGTTTTTACCCCGACAAAATAGAGCCCATGTTCTAACGGCAACCACCTGAGCAGACAAAATTACTGGAAGATCCACATTGACCGTGAAGAATGTGATTGTCCGCCCGATAAATGACAATTCAACCATAGAACTATAAATCTATAATATTTAGCAAATTCAATATTTATTTGAACTTGCTCATTTGAAGAGTTTTTGTTAATATATCTACTTGATTTTCTTGGTTTTTATTTTTTAGCCTGAAAATACCCTTCTGCTACTATATCTTTTAAGAAATGTAAACGAATATTAATGTGTTTAGTTCTTTCATGATAGACATCATTTCTTGCAAAAAAAAAAACACTTTGTGAATCGCAAAAAATATTCGCAAAATCTTGTTCAATTTTGAGTTTATTTTTGTGAGTCAAAATGTTTCCTTAAAAGATTCAGCTATTGCCATATACTCACCCTCTATGGTTGAGAGTGCAACTACATGTAATGATATAACCTGTAATTGAACATACTATATCCAAATTTAAAATGAAATTATGGTTGAGAGTGCAACCACATGTAACGATATAAACTGTAATTGAACATATTATATCTAAATTTGAAATGAAATTTGAATCATGAAATCCGATTACCTTTAATTTTTTTTGTGTACTTGAACTCCAATTTTAATGTGACCTTTGACCACAAACCAATGTTCCTCCCATAATCTCTCCATAAACCTACTCACGAAACCAATACTATAACTTAAAGGTTGTATATCTATCATTGTATATATGTTACTTTCCACTGTGTTTGCATAAGGTGATACATCCAATATTAGGCATTTTGGTTTTGGATTATGCTTTCTAATATGAATGAGCTTCAATTGCACTTTGTAATGGCTTGGAATATATGATTCCAAATGTTTGGAGTACCTTCTGCAAATAATTCCTCCGAGACAAGGTTAGTATCCCATCTTATTCAATCAATTGGAATATCCATTCCGACGATCCACTTGGCTTGGCCAAGATCCTTCACTTCTAACAATTTTCCAAGCATCTTCTTAACTTTCTAAATTTCACTTTTGTTATTCAAAGCAATTAACATATCATCCACGTAAATTAACAAATATATGAATGAAATTTCCTGAAATTCTTTGAAATGCACTCATAAATCATATTTGCTACGCGAAAACCCCTTTTGTGTGATGTAAGTTCAAAAATCTTCGTTCTATTGCCTCAATGATTATTTAAGGCCATAAAGTGACTTTTTGAGCAAACAAAATTTTTGTTTCTTCTGTACTATTTCAAATCCCTTAGGTTGTAGCATATGAATCTCTTCTTCCAATTATTTGTGCAAGAACATTGTTGTTTCGTCCATTTATTCGAGTTTCATATCCTAAAATACTACCAGAAGCAAAAGTAGTTTATGGAGATATATTTTACAAAAGGAGAATTAATTTCATGGTAATCTATTCCCTCTACTTGCGAGCGGACCTTAGCAATGAAACGTGATTTAAACCTTACCTCATCAATACCTCATATACATAAGTTTCTTTTTAATACCCATTTCAAGCCTATACCTCTCTTGTTTGAAGGTCGATCCAACAACATCTTCTGATTTGAACTTCATATGACACTATCAAGGCAAATGCCACTATATTATATTCACAGATTTTCTGAGGTGATCTAAGAATCTTCTCTCTCTATCTCAAGCTAATTTGTAACTCGGTGATTGTTCTTGTAACAATTTTGTTTCTAGATTTCCTCCATCACATTTTCTTTTAAATCATAATATGTGTCATGTTCTTGATGTACTTACTCTGTATGTTCTTAAATTTGGAATAAGAATTTTAACTAACTCCACATGAATTCATATGTTTTCACTCATAATAGGTTTTGGCATGGTAATTCTTACCATTCATACTTCAAACTTAATTGTCTTTACCCTTTTATCTTAGTGATGTCTTTGTACAAATATCTTCGTTGAAAAAAAAATCTATAATAACTGCACACTTCCTTTCCTCCACTAACCAATCTTTATAGCCTTTCACTCCTATTGGATAACCTAGAAAGACTCCTTGCTTTGCTATTGACTTTAATTTTCCATGATCATTATGAATATATGGAGGTGATCCAAAGCACCTTAGATGTTTGATGTTTATGTCTCTCCCATACTAGACCTCTTTGGATATCATGCATTCCATTTCAACAGAGGTGCTTTGTTTATTAGATAAACTAATGTTGAAGCTACCTCAACCCAAAACTTTTGACCAAGTTCTAAATCACTCAACATGCTTCTAAATTTATCCATTATCGTGATTCATCCTTTACGCCACTTTGTTATGTTGTGGTGTGAAGGTACACGTTCTGTGTCTGGATATTCCATTGTACTTACAAATTTGTCAAATTTTTTGTTGCAAAAATTGAGTCCATTGTTTGTACGCTAGTGTTTCACATTTTTACCAATTTGAGTTTCAAAAAGTTCTTTCCACTCTTAAAACTTTAATAAAAATGCTTCATTTTTTTCTTCAAGAAGTATACCCAAACTCTTTGTGAATGATCATCTATCATATTTTAGAAAGTATTATATTATACTAAATGATGGTGTACACTCAGGACTCCCATGAATCATAATGTATATTAACCACTATAATGTCTGAAACATGCTTGCCTTTTTCAATGTCTTTCTTATGAGCCTTCCCAAAGATGCAATTCTATCATAACTCAAACCCCTTTAACTTTATTTTTATCCAGTAATCCTTTTTTACTAACAATTTTATACCTTTGTTGCTCATATGATGCATACGTTTGTCATATCCTTTTTTTTTACTAAATGTCTTACCTTTCCTCTTCAAATGTTTCTCGATCATAATCGCCAAGTGCACAAAAAAAAATCGTCCATGCACATATAGATATGATTCTTTACATGGTCCTATATATCAAAATTGAGACCACCTAAAAACCGATCCATTTTTCCTTCCTAATCTTCCTCAATGTTCGTACGAATCACTAAGAAGTTCAACTCTTTTCCATGGGCATACTATCTTGTACTAATAATCTAAAATGTAACCTATTGATGATTGTGAAAAGGTTTGTACTATACGTAACATTTACGTGCGCACATATTAATAGTTTGAATAATACGTAACATATATATACAAGAATAGTTTTATATTGTACCTTTCATACTCATGGAGTTCATCATAATTTATCTTAATATAAATATGTGCATGATAAAGCTATATCGCTAAGTATTCTTTGCGCAATTTCACTCAACCGTTCAGTTTTGTTGAACATATAAGGAATATCCTCTAAACTCGAGGCCTCGGCCCCACCCATTAACCAGAGAATACAAATCTAGAACCTTCTCAATGGCTAGGAGAAGCTTCCAAGCCAATCTATCCCACCAAATAAGCTACTTGCCTCTTCCGAAGATCTCTAACGGCTAGGAAATCTTTCCCAGTGGCTAGTAGATTGTTATTATTGTATTTTCCTTATTTAAAACATGGATACAATCCTATATACAATATTCCATTTCATTTTTATCAGAACAATGAAATTTGAAGATATAAACCCCTTTTGTATTCTTGATCAGTGTAAAGAATACGATGACTTCAACTTGTTCAAGGAACAATGAAGTCATTATTAGACTGTGTTGAGAGGATTCCGCACCTTTTGTGGTGTCCATCAGTCCACCTTAAACACTTCGAAAACCACCATCAAAACTCCATCTTCCACCATCGCAAAACGAATCTTGCAGAGAGCCCTTAGGCCAATCAAGATCCACCTCCATCCATAGTCAACATATGACTTTCTTGAAGAGTTCCCTTGGCTAGTGAAGAAATCCTCCTTGATGCAACGAATCCTACTCAAGCAATCGAGGTTCAAGGATTCTCCATACCCATCTCGAGTTTAGACCCCGAGGCGTGTATTATTTTGGTGTTAAAACCTGGTTCAAGGACCAAAGGTACGCTTCTATTCCGTTAAATTCGTTTACTGTTTTAATCCTTTCTTTGTTTTGTTTATTGTTAAAACAAGATAGAGAATATGGACGAACAAGGAGAATTCTATATACAAACACTAAGTTAATACAATCATGCAGATGCGCCAATGAATGGAGTCGAGATTGAATCACCTTGAAGAAGAACGAAGGCAACTCGAATGTGATGCACCAACGATTCATGAAAACGGCATGGAAAAAGCATAGCAAACGGATATTCAACCTAGACGACGAGAACGTCGAGCACCACCTCGACACGATCTTGAGGAGGTAGATGAAGAGTTGTCGAGACAATCAAGGTGATGCCACATCATCCGCGAGGATGAAGATTCAGATGAGGAACCACCTCGGAGACAACGACATGAACACGATGATAACAATTTAAAATTAAAACCACCTACTTTTTCTGGACGTGTTAACATGGAAGCCTATCTTGATTAGGAGAGATAAATGGACCATCTTTTTAAGTGCTACATGTATACTAAGCACAAATTGGTGTAGTACGTCGTAACTTAAATCACAAACGGCGCACTCACTTGGTGGGATCTAGAGGTGAGCACTCGACGTCATATAAGACTTGAACAAGTCTCAACATCAGTAGAAATGAAAGTTCTCATGCGCAAAAAGTACGTACCCCCACATAGGAAATTACAACGTAGATATCGAAAACTAAACCAAAGAAGTAAAATAACCAAAGAATACTTTGATGAATTTCAACATCTTTGCAATAGACTAGAAATTGACGAAGATGAAATCGTTATGGCTCAAATTTTAGATGTATTAAACGAATGAATTGCTAGAAAGGTATAAATACAACACTACCATGATTTATAAGATATTTTTCATTTTTCGATTTAAATTGAGTAATAGATTAAGAGGAAGCAAGTGATAAACCGAGGAAGGATACAACCCGCATGGTCAACCGAATAACCCTCAAGAATGCCGGAGAAATCAAGAACGAATGACTATTCCAAGGGTAAAGATCCCGAGATATCGAGGGATTTAAAAGAGAAGGTAACAAGCTAATTCCTTATAAATCAATTCGTACTCGTGAGCTTGTTATGTTTTAAGTGCAAGGGAATATGGTACATGGCACGAGACTACCCTAATCCGTATGTTATAATTCTCTTCGTTTGCAAACAATACGAGATGAAGATGAAAGTGACGAGATCGAGTATCCAAAAAGTGTAGAAGTACTCATAACATGACGCATTTTGAGCACGATAGCCAACCCTTAAGAGACGGCCCAACCTGAGACGATATTCCACACGAAATGTCTCGCCGAGGATATGGTATATGGACTTGTCATAGATAGTGATTCTTCTAGGAATATTGCTAGCGCCTATATGGTAAAAAAGATAGGGTTGGAATCGAAGAAGCACCCCTATCCTTATGAGCTACAATGGCTCAACAATCAAGTGGAGCTCAAGATAACTGAGGAAAGTAACCATGCCCTTAAACATATGTAAGTACCATGATGAAGTACTTGGTGACGTCGTACCAATGTAAGTAGGACACATCCTACTAGGGCGGCCATGGCAATTCGACCTCGAGTATAACGCATATGGAATCAAAAATTTCTACCCTTTCATTATCAACAAAAGTAAGGTAATACTAGCACCTCTTAGTCCTTCACATGTACATGAAATGCAATTAAAGTAAAATCATGAGGACAAACATAAATCGATTTTTTTATATTAAAGCTTGTGTGGTGTGTAAGGCTTTGAGCAATCAAATCCTGGTATTACTAGCGGTTTACAGAGATGGCTTGATAGAACAAGGTACAATGGAGTATCCTCTGGAGATTACCAACATAGTGGATAAGTATCGTGAATTATTTCCCGAGGAATAACAGTCGGACTGCCACTAATACGAGGCATAGAACAACATATTGACCTCATCTCGAGATCACCATTTCCAAACCGACTAGCATAACACATGAACCCCGAGGAGACAAAAGAGTTACAACGTCACGTACAAGATTTAATGGAAAAAGGCTACATTTAACAAAGCCTAAGCCCATGAGTTATCCCCGTACTACTTGTACCAAAGAAAGACGAGACTTGGAGATTGTGTGTCAACTTGGAGATCAACAACATCACGATCAAATAAGGATATCCCATTCCACATTTAGACGACACGCTTGAAGAGAAAATTGACACAATGATATTCTCAAAGATCAACCTCAAGAGGGAAAATCACCAAGTCTGCAGGAGAGAAGGCGACGAACGGAAGACGACCTTCAAAACAAAGCAAGGGCTGTACGAGTAGCTCATCATGCCTTTTGAGCTTTCCAACGCCTCCACCTTCATGAGGCTCATAAACCATGTTCTAAGAGCCCACATTGGTAAATTCATTGCAGTTTATTTGGATGATATTCTCATATATAGTAGAAATTTTAGTGAACGTATAGTACATTTATAGCAAGTGCTAAAGACACTCCGAAAGGAAAAACTCTATGCAGACCTCAAGAAGTGCTCCTTTTGCACTGATGAGGTTGTTTTCCTAGGTTTTGTAGGAAGTTCACAGGGACTACGCATACACGAGGATAAAATAAGGCCATATAAGAATGTCCACACCAACCACCATCGGACACGTACAAAGCTTTCATGGGCTAGCAAGTTTCTATTGTCGGTTCGTGAAGGACTTCAGCAGTATAGGGGCACCCCACACCGCGTTTATAAAAAATACAAGGCCTTTGAATGGGTAGATGCGCAGACTAAGGCGTTTGAAGCACTTAAGGCAAGTCACACCTCCACACCTGTCCTAGTCCTGCCAAACTTCTACAAGACATTCGGAATGAAGTGTGCCGCCTCAGGAAACAACATTGGAGTGCTCCTAGTTAAAGAATGACGATTTGTGGCGTATTTCAGTTAGAAGTTAAGTAGAGCCACACTTAAGTAAGCCACATACAACAATGAGCTCTACACCCTTTTCTGAGCTTTGGAAACGTGGTAGCACAACCTACTGTGAAGGAGTTCATCATCCACACCGATCATTACACCCTCAAACATCTTAATGTTCACCCCAGTCTCAAGCGGAGAAAGGCAAATAAAATGTGGTAGTCGAGGCCTTATCACGGAGACATGCCCTCATCACTATCATGGAGGCTAAAAATTTGGGGTTCTAGCACATCAAAGAGCTGTATGAACAAGATTCAGAGCTTGGCAAGAATATTCTGAATGTGTAAAGAAGGAGCTAACTATTCTACATACACGAAAAATATCTCTTCAACGCCAGATGACTTTGCATTTAACAAAGCTCAAAGAGTGAGTTGGTGCTTTAAGAAGCACTCATAGGACACTTTGGCGAGGAGAAAACCTTTGACACCATAAAAGAGCATTTTTTTTGCCACACCTCAAGCGAGACGTTAAACGATTTTGTGCATGATGTATCACGTTTCACCAAACCAAGTCCCGCGTCCATCCCCATGGTTTGTATCTTCCTCTACCCATCTCAACTCATCCGTGGACTGACTTGTCGATGGACATTGTTCTCAAACTTCCAAATATCCGAAACAAAGGTTTTGTCTTTGTTTTTGTTGACAAGTTTTCCAAACTGATACAATTTGTACCCTGCTCAAAGACTAATGACACAACCAATTTTCCCGACTATTATCTTTGAAGAGATTGTATGCATCCACGATCTACCTAAGACAATCATATTGGATCGCGAAAACAAATTTCCGAGTCATTTCTGGCAGACATTTTGGCAAAAGCCAAGGACAAAGCTCGTGTTCTCCATCATGTCCCATCCATAGACTGACGGTTAGATATAGGTGGTCAATTGCATGCTAGCAGCCCTACTACTATCATTTATTGGACGGTGCCCAAAGAAGTGGCTTGACTACCTACCCCATGTCGAGTTTGCTTAGAATCGAATACAACACTCTGCTACGAAGCACTCACCGTTTAAGGTTGTGTACGATTTCAATCCTATAACTCCCTTGGACTTCTCAACCCTACCAAGCACAAAGGTTTCCAACTTGGATGGCAAGAAGAAAGCCGAGCTGGTCAAGAGGCTACACAAGAAATTTTGGGAATACATAAGGAAGATGACTAAACAATACGCCAAATAAGCCAATAAGGAGCATAGAAAGATGGTGTTCAATGAAGGAGATTGGGTGGGTATGGTTGCACATGAGGCTAGAACGATTCCTCGACAAAAGGAATTCAAAGCTAGCACCACAAGAAAAACGACCCATTTTGGGTTGTAAAGCGAATCAACAATAACACCTACCATCTTGAACTACCAAGTGAGTATAACGTGTCTACATCATTCAATATTGTTGATCTATCCCCTTTCAATGTAGGTGATAACATTTCGAGGATGGAATGCTCACAAGGGGGAAGGAATGATGAGGACATCGACTATGAGGCTGATCCAAAGGAGGGACACACGAGCAAGGAGCAAACTCAAGGAGCCAAGCTGACAGAATCATCCCACGACCTACTCATAGGTAGACGAGCTAAAAGCTTGTGGAATAACACCGCTGAGATAGTGAAGGAAGTCTGGGGGACTCTTGATCAAAGAGACATTGTAGGCCCAACACAAGGAAGAATCAAATAGTCTTCCACATTGTACTGGGCCTCGGCCCGCTCTCTAAATCCGAGGCCTCGGACCGTACTCATAAAACAATGGCCTAAATCTAGAACCTTTCCAACGTCTAGGAGAAGCTTCCAAGCCAATCTATTCCACCAAATAAGCTACTTGCCTCTTCCGAAGATCTACAACAGCTAGAAAATCTTCCCCAATGGCTAGTAATTATTATTGTATTTTTCTTTTTTAAAACAATGATGTTTTCCTATATAAAGAACTCCATTTTATTTGTATCAAAACATTGAAATTTGAAGAAATAAACCCTTTTTGTATTCTTGATTGGTGTAAAGAATACGATGACTTCAATTTGTTTCGAAAACAATTGAAGCCATTATTCAACTATATCAAGAGGCTTTCGCACCTTTTGTGGTGTCCACGTTCCACCTTAAATAATTCGACAACCACCATCAACCTCCATCTACCACCATTGGGGTTAGGTTTAAGGGCCGGCGGCGGTGAGGAGAAAGGAGAAGAGAGGTGGCCGGCGGCGGTGGTGATAGCTAGGATTAGAGTTCGGATCAACGCTCTGATACCATGTAGAAAGGGATTTCGTATATTGATTCCAAATGAATTACATCAGTTATGATATAGATATATAAGATAATATGAAACCCTAATGGAGTAAATTATATTTATGTCCTTTGTGCTAATATTTAACAAAGCCTAAGCCCATGAGTTATCCCCGTACTACTTGTACCAAAGAAAGACGAGACTTGGAGATTGTGTGTCAACTTGGAGATCAACAACATCACGATCAAATAAGGATATCCCATTCCACATTTAGACGACACGCTTGAAGAGAAAATTGACACAATGATATTCTCAAAGATCAACCTCAAGAGGGAAAATCACCAAGTCTGCAGGAGAGAAGGCGACGAACGGAAGACGACCTTCAAAACAAAGCAAGGGCTGTACGAGTAGCTCATCATGCCTTTTGAGCTTTCCAACGCCTCCACCTTCATGAGGCTCATAAACCATGTTCTAAGAGCCCACATTGGTAAATTCATTGCAGTTTATTTGGATGATATTCTCATATATAGTAGAAATTTTAGTGAACGTATAGTACATTTATAGCAAGTGCTAAAGACACTCCGAAAGGAAAAACTCTATGCAGACCTCAAGAAGTGCTCCTTTTGCACTGATGAGGTTGTTTTCCTAGGTTTTGTAGGAAGATCACAGGGACTACGCATACACGAGGATAAATTAAGATAGTTCGGTTCGATGCCTAGAAGTCTAGTGAATGGGCTGTCGTACGATAGAACGGGGGTGGGTAAGCGGTTAATGAGTTCACAGGGACTACGCATACACGAGGATAAATTAAGGCCATATAAGAATGTCCACACCAACCACCATCGGACACGTACAAAGCTTTCATGGGCTAGCAAGTTTCTATTGTCGGTTCGTGAAGGACTTCAGCAGTATAGGGGCACCCCACACCGCGTTTATAAAAAATACAAGGCCTTTGAATGGGTAGATGCGCAGACTAAGGCGTTTGAAGCACTTAAGGCAAGTCACACCTCCACACCTGTCCTAGTCCTGCCAAACTTCTACAAGACATTCGGAATGAAGTGTGCCGCCTCAGGAAACAACATTGGAGTGCTCCTAGTTAAAGAATGACGATTTGTGGCGTATTTCAGTTAGAAGTTAAGTAGAGCCACACTTTAGTAAGCCACATACAACAATGAGCTCTACACCCTTTTCTGAGCTTTGGAAACGTGGTAGCACAACCTACTGTGAAGGAGTTCATCATCCACACCGATCATTACACCCTCAAACATCTTAATGTTCACCCCAGTCTCAAGCGGAGAAAGGCAAATAAAATGTGGTAGTCGAGGCCTTATCACGGAGACATGCCCTCATCACTATCATGGAGGCTAAAAATTTGGGGTTCTAGCACATCAAAGAGCTGTATGAACAAGATTCAGAGCTTGGCAAGAATATTCTGAATGTGTAAAGAAGGAGCTAACTATTCTACATACACGACAAATATCTCTTCAACGCCAGATGACTTTGCATTTAACAAAGCTCAAAGAGTGAGTTGGTGCTTTAAGAAGCACTCATAGGACACTTTGGCGAGGAGAAAACCTTTGACACCATAAAAGAGCATTTTTTTTGCCACACCTCAAGCGAGACGTTAAACGATTTTGTGCATGATGTATCACGTTTCACCAAACCAAGTCCCGCGTCCATCCCCATGGTTTGTATCTTCCTCTACCCATCTCAACTCATCCGTGGACTGACTTGTCGATGGACATTGTTCTCAAACTTCCAAATATCCGAAACAAAGGTTTTGTCTTTGTTTTTGTTGACAAGTTTTCCAAACTGATACAATTTGTACCCTGCTCAAAGACTAATGACACAACCAATTTTCCCGACTATTATCTTTGAAGAGATTGTATGCATCCACAATCTACCTAAGACAATCATATTGGATCGCGAAAACAAATTTCCGAGTCATTTCTGGCAGACATTTTGGCAAAAGCCAAGGACAAAGCTCGTGTTCTCCACCATGTCCCATCCATAGACTGACGGTTAGATATAGGTGGTCAATTGCATGCTAGCAGCCCTACTACTATCATTTATTGGACGGTGCCCAAAGAAGTGGCTTGACTACCTACCCCATGTCGAGTTTGCTTAGAATCGAATACAACACTCTGCTACGAAGCACTCACCGTTTAAGGTTGTGTACGATTTCAATCCTATAACTCCCTTGGACTTCTCAACCCTACCAAGCACAAAGGTTTCCAACTTGGATGGCAAGAAGAAAGCCGAGTTGGTCAAGAGGCTACACAAGAAATTTTGGGAATACATAAGGAAGATGACTAAACAATACGCCAAATAAGCCAATAAGGAGCATAGAAAGATGGTGTTCAATGAAGGAGATTGGGTGGGTATGGTTGCACATGAGGCTAGAACGATTCCTCGACAAAAGGAATTCAAAGCTAGCACCACAAGAAAAACGACCCATTTTGGGTTGTAAAGCGAATCTACAATAACACCTATCATCTTGAACTACCAAGTGAGTATAACGTGTCTACATCATTCAATATTGTTGATCTATCCCCTTTCAATGTAGGTGATAACATTTCGAGGATGGAATGCTCACAAGGGGGAAGGAATGATGAGGACATCGACTATGAGGCTGATCCAAAGGAGGGACACACGAGCAAGGAGCAAACTCAAGGAGCCAAGCTGACAGAATCATCCCACGACCTACTCATAGGTAGACGAGCTAAAAGCTTGTGGAATAACACCGCTGAGATAGTGAAGGAAGTCTGGGGGACTCTTGATCAAAGAGACATTGTAGACCCAACACAAGGAAGAATCAAATAGTCTTCCACATTGTACTGGGCCTCGGCCCGCTCTCTAAATCCGAGGCCTCGGACCGTACTCATAAAACAATGGCCTAAATCTAGAACCTTTCCAACGTCTAGGAGAAGCTTCCAAGCCAATCTATTCCACCAAATAAGCTACTTGCCTCTTCCGAAGATCTACAACAGCTAGAAAATCTTCCCCAATGGCTAGTAATTATTATTGTATTTTTCTTTTTTAAAACAATGATGTTTTCCTATATAAAGAACTCCATTTTATTTGTATCAAAACATTGAAATTTGAAGAAATAAACCCTTTTTGTATTCTTGATTGGTGTAAAGAATACGATGACTTCAATTTGTTTCGAAAACAATTGAAGCCATTATTCAACTATATCAAGAGGCTTTCGCACCTTTTGTGGTGTCCACGTTCCACCTTAAATAATTCGACAACCACCATCAACTTCCATCTACCACCATTGCCGAACAAATCTTGAAGAGAGCTCTTAGACGAGTCAAGAGATCCTCCACCATCATCCACCGTCATCCAGCGTCAACATATGACTTTCTTGAAGAGTGCCTTTAAGCCAGTCACAAAATCCTCCTTGACACGACAAATTCTACTATAGCAATCGAGATTAACGGATTCTCCATACACGTTCCAAGTTCCGACCCTAAGGTGTGTATTACATGCCCAGTGCAGTCAACAATCCTTTGTAATCCGTCAATAGCATTTATTTGCTCAAATAATATATCATCTCTCGTCAACGTGCATGGTGCGTGTTTCTCCACCGTCTATTTTTTCAGAAAAAATTAATTATTTTCGTATCGAAGGATGATCTAACCTAACAAATTGACAATGACAATCAAACCAATATGATTTCCTATCGCGTTTTAGTATGAATAAATCTATATCACCCATACAATATAGATACAAAAAATGTTTGTGTATGTTCCAATCACAAAACATCCCATAAGCGGAAAATTCGCTTATTGCCCACATTATTAGTGTTGTCATGTGGATTTGTTTTAAAATATCATATGCTTCAACATTGTATTTACATAGATAATTCAAATCATCATTCAATAGTTGTAGAAATATATAAAACCTTATTTTCGAAAGATCTAGACCAGATATGAGAATACTAAAAAATAAGAATTCTTTTAGCAAACACATCGTCGGGTGAAAAATTTAACACCCCCATCGAGAATCCTCCATCAAGACTGAGAATGTCCACCATCACAGTCTCTAGGATGGTCACATGTATTAATAATCGAAATAATAGTAATTGTCATATGCGTCCTTATTCCGTGTCTATCCAGGAAAACCCGCAAATGAGGTGAATACTAATAATCGCACTCACTAAGATCGTTTTATGTATGATCTCTGCACATTCAATCATCCACTCGCATTATGTATAAAAGACACGTAAATATAATATTTCACATTTCATTACCTAATGTGTTGTCGAACGGATATCCATAGTAAAAAAAACTAGTATCTCGTCATGATCGCCGCTCGTAAGGTCCCACTAAACCTCAGCTACCGTAGGACTTGCAAGGGCAACATGAACCCTAGCCTCCTGACACAACGGTCGAATGATCCCACTAGATCTGAGCCGGCATAAAAAGTGCTCGCATTGTCCCGTCAGATTCCGAAACAGTTGTAACACTTGCAAGGTCCATCGACTCTAGCCAACCAACTCTAACGTTCGCAAGATCCCACCGGATCCCAGCTAACGTAGGACTTGAGAGGTCCATATAACATTCAATCTCCAAACAACGCTCCAAAGATCCCACCTGATCCTAGCACGAGTTGTTTCTCTCGTTGGGATCATAAGGCATCACAAAAATATCATCTCTAACCTAATATTCCTCACGCGACACACTCATTTCGCCCTCCTTCATGTTTTTCACTGAGGTTCCATCTTCACACGAATACCACAACCTTAAACTCAACCCTCGTGGTCTTACTATACTCTTGAAGCTTTCATGACCTTTTATGTGCTCGTTGAGGTCTTAGAACACCTTGTAATACATATGACCCATATTACCAGGAACATTTGTTATAATCTGATCCAACACATTTGTTCAACCATATTACTAGGAACATTTGCTATAATCTGTGCATTTTTTTTTGTATTAGCCAACAATGAAACTTTTTATGATATAAAATTTTATAGATTATCAATCCGTATTTTCTATTTTCTATTTTTTACTAACACATCTAATATTGAATTTGATAGTCCAATCTAACGTACACAGTTTTAATAATAACAATTTAACTTGATCAACATACAAGTGTACTTACATACACGATTACGAATTTACTATTTGTCATTTTTAGTGGACTATATTGTTTAATTTACACATCATTCTGATTGTTTTTTAGGTTGAATTTTATACGTTTTATTTCATACTGAGTTTAATATGGGCATAATTTAATATTATGCCAGTAGAATATGATATATTTAGATGATTTTATTATAGACATATCTAATAAAAATAATAAAAAATTTAAATTTAATATATTGCATTTAAATTTTATGTACGCATTTTAGGAAGATAAAATTAATTTTTAAATTTAAAGGAATTTAGGATGATTTAATAAATTCGAATGAGTTATATAATAAATTTCTAAACTTTTTGTGTATAAATTATTTAATAAATTTGATTTAATAAATTTACTAAATGTACAATTTTTAGAGAAAATATACTAAAATTTATATAGTTCGGAAGAATTAAATGTTTTAAAAGGATTTGAAAAAAAATTAATAGATTTTTAACGGATGGAAAATATGATTAATTTTGATAGTTTAAAGAGGAAACAAAATTATTAGTGAAAATATAAAAGAAATTAAAATTAATAAAAAAGTTGAAAAAAAAAATAAAATTAAAAGGCAATAACTTAGAAAATTAGACTTTTATATTAATAATGATTAAACAATAATATATCTATTTTTTTTTATAAAATAGTGTTTGTATGTGATATGTAGTGAGGCCAACTGTCATTGAGACAAGCAGTGTCTTTGGGCCGAAACAACAATGGCAAACATTTGAATCCTAAAGACCGCCATTTCCTTTTCGCTATCCGACAAATCTTCCCTCTCTTTTTTCTCTCTTTTGTCATCTTTTCCCCCTCTGCCCCCTCCTCCTAACCCTAAATTGTATCCTCTTCCAAGTCCTCTGTGTTTTTACCCTCTCTTCTGAAAACAAATTCCTCCCTTTTTCTCAATCTAATCAATATCAGTTAAGTCAAGTTCTATCTTCTTTTTCTTTTCTCTGCCTCGATATCGAATTGTTGTTTTTTTTTGTGTTTTCTGGTATGACGAGTTTCTAAATGGATCCTACGAAGTTCGTTTCGTAGATCTTCGGTGATGTTTGGTTTTCTGAGAAACTCATTGTGGGTTTCGGAAATTCCGTCCTCAAATTACCTAAATTGCTCCAAACTTTACATTTTATTTCCTTTTTAATCCAGATAAGATTAAATAATGAGATAATTTTTTATTGGGACAAACATTCATGTGCAGATTTAATAGTATTTTTTGTTGGTATAAATCTACATTTTTAATTGTTTAAGGCAAGTAATCTCAATCTCCTGGATTTGTTTTTCTTTGAAGATCCCAATATAAGCTTGTTTAAACAAGCAATCACTTATCTCCTTTACTCTCTTTCACACTGTATGATCATCTCTGAGCATTGAACGAATATTTTAATCATACAAGTTTTTTCTCTTTCCTGCTGCATTAGTTGTAGATCTCTCCAATCATCGTTTCTCAGTGATCTTGTCTGAACAGTCTTTTCGTGTCCTGTTTATACTTCTTCACGCTTAGATGGATTGTCACATTGAGGTTGCATCAGAAAACTTGGATTCATGTCTCCGGCCCCAGAATTCCAAATGGGTTTCAGAAGTTTTGATCGGTAAAATCTTGTTTGATTCGTTTCTCTTTTTGGGTTTGTTTCCATATATACAAGCTCAAAGCTTTAACCTTACTTGATATACTTCATGGTTAGCTATTGAAGCTTTGGATAAAAGATGTTAATATGTTGCAGAGATGGATCAGAATATCCAGGGAATGTTGAAACTGATCGAAGAGAGCGATAATCAATCCATATGTATATCGAGTATTACTGAATTCAACAACATCTATCAGTCTCTTACTGAGCGTTATGACCGATTGACTCAAGAGCTGCTAAACAGTGTTCCTCGAGATGCTCAACTGTCAGGTTCGGATCATACTGCTTCTTCCCCTTTAACTCCAAAAGGGCACTTGGATTTGCTCAAGTCTGGTAGACTGCCAGTGTCTTTTAGTTCTGGAAGTAGCAGTTCCGACATTCCTCTTAAAGTAGATTCCGACTCTTCCTCAGAGTTTGAATCAGAATCTGAAGCCTTTTACTCCTCTCTCAACCACCACCTGGTCTCACCAGGAACAAATGAGACAACTGATGAAGAAAATCGTTGAGTACGAAGAAGAATTGAGGACTTCAACTCTAAAGCTCCAAGATTCAGAACACGAGATTGAGAAACTGAAGGATGAGATCGAGAAGATTGAGAACCTGCGTGCAGAGCTAGAAACTTCAAGAAGAGAAATAGAATTAAGAGATGCTGTCATTGAAACTGAAAAAATACGGGTTCTTGAGCTTCAAGGGCAGGTACTTCTCTTGGAAACTAAACTCTCAGATTCAAGTTTCAAGATCGAGAACTTAGTGAGTGAAGTTGACGCGAGTAGAGAATGTCTTGATGTGTCAGATGCCGAGATTTCAAAGCTAAAGGAAATGCTCAGTGATTACCAGCATGATTTTATTGCTGAGAAAGAAAGAATGGAAGCCGATTTTTTTTGCTTGTTGGAAAAGCATGCTTTCTTGGGTGCTCGGGTCCAAGAACTTGAATCAAAAGGAGAGCTGTTGGAAGATCAAATCAGGAAATCTAATGCCGAGAACATGAAGGTGAGAGCTTTATTACACTCAAACGAGGCTGAGTGGCAAGCTGACATGAATAAACTGAAGGTAAGCATAGCCTCACGAGATGAGTGCATAGAGAGTTTGAACAAAGACTTTGATGAGCACAAGCAGAGGTACGACATGTTAATGGCAGACAAGGACAAGGTTACTGCCAAATTAGACAATCTAAGAGCAGAGCTAAGATCAAGAGACATTCAAATCAAGCAAATGGAGGAGTACATGAACCAGATGCATCACAAGCACAGTGAACTTGTGTCTGAAACAGGAATCGCCAAGAACGTCGCAGAAGAACTGAGGGCCAGCGTTAAAGAACTGGAGAAAGAAGTTGCGTGGCAGAGACATGCGATATCAGAAGGAGAAGAAGAGAAAAGAGAAGCGATACGGCAGCTGTGTTTCACTCTGGATCATTACAGAAGTGGATATAGACAACTTGTACGGTCTTTATCAGGAAACAACAAACGACAAGCGGCTGTCATAGTTGTGTGAATCACATTGATCACCTCTTGGTTGATATTACAGCAAGTTTATCATAATATTTTTCAATATCTTTTGTCTGCCTGCATGTTCTTTGTAATCTAGACCCTATCTAAATTTGTTAAAGGCAAAATATTTTAAAAACATTTTCAATGACGGATAGTATCTGTAACCCTAGTGTACGGCGGTTTCAATTGGGGAGTCTTCAGAGTTTCTACATTTGCTTGGAGGGAGAAGTGTGTCGCCATGCATTATTCATACCCTCTCTTATAAGATCTTTGATAACGTTTCAATGTTTTAGAATAAGATAATGAATTTGTGTCTTAAAACCTCTCAACAACCAGCAATTAAAATCCAGGACTAGTCTCAATATTGAGGACACCCTAAACCCCTGAAGGACTCGGTTGAAAAACCTTGACAACGTGTGAAGACGCAACAATCACATGTGGTTATGTGATTGATAAGTCAGGCTTAATCCTAAGACTTCAAATAAAAAATTAAAGGCTAGAACTCAGGAAATTACAAAAGAAGCTCTCTCAAATCTCAAAATTTATGGTATCCGTTGCAAATGAATAGAAAATGACATAAATAAACCCTGGAAAGGCAAAACTATGTGTTTTGCCTTAGTCCTAAACCCAATAAACTGAAAATAATCTCAAACCAAACAAATAAGCTCCAACCGAGCTCAAAACCGAAAATAAATATAATTAAACAAAACTCTGCATTTTGGCTTTAAGACTTAGCCAAAAATGCCAAAATTTTCTTGTTCATTAAGTTTCCACGTATTTGGCTCCAATCAGTGAGATTAAAGTCAATTCTCCTTGTGAATCTCCTACATCTGGTGCTCTCGTGTCAAACTCAGCTTGAACAAGCTTGGTGAATGAATTCTATAATGTTTTAGCTCGTTTCTTGTTCTCCTCTTCAATCACAATGTCCTCATCATTCCTCTACTCTTTAAAAGGATTTATCCTAAAATATTTAGTGTCGTCTGCATTAAAACGAGACAGATCAGCAACATTAAAGGTCGAACTAATGCTAATACTCACATGGTAACTCGATCTTATACGCATTGTTGTTAATGCACTTAAGGACACGGAAAGGGCCTTCTCCACGCGACATCGGCTTGGACTTCCACTGTTGTGGAAATCTCTCACGCATATGCACCCACACAAGATCTCCAGGTTAAAAAATAACCTCCTTACTACCCCGTTCTCTTCCTAATGTTCTTCCTCGCTTTCTCATGAATCTGTTTCACATACTCAACTTTTTTCTTTTCATCAAGATTAGCAAGCTCAGACATAGGTAATGGCGTTAAATCCAATGGCGTCAACGGATTAAAGCAATTAAATTATCTCAAATGGTGAGAAACGTATAGCATTATGAACGACCCTATCGTATGCAAATTCTATATGCAACAAACATTCCTCCCAAGTCCTAAGATTATTCTTTATTAAATCAAACAAAAAAGATGAGAAAGTTCTATTCACCACTTCAGTTTGGTCGTCTGTTTGCGGGTGACAAGTCGTTGAGAATAACAACTTGGTGTCCTGTTAGACCAAAGTGTCTTCTATAAATAGCTAAGGGACTTAGCATCTCTATCGGCCAAAAATGCCCAAATTTTCTTGTTCATTAAGTCTACACGTATTTGGCTCCAATCAGTGAGATTAAAGTCAATTCTCCTTGTGAATCTCCTTCATCTGGTGCTCTCGTGTCAAACTCAGCTTGAACAAGCTTGGTGAATGAATTCTATAATGTTTTAGCTCGTTTCTTGTTCTCCTCTTCAATCTCAATGTCCTCATCATTCCTCTACTCTTTAAAGGGATTTATCCTAAAATATTTAGTGTCATCTTCATTAAAACGAGACAGATCAGCAACATTAAAGGTCGAACTAATGCTAATTCTCACATGGTAACTCGATCTTATACGCATTGTTGTTAATGCACTTAAAGACACGGAAAGGGCCTTCTCCACGCGGCATCGGCTTGGACGTCCACTGTTGTGGAAATCTCTCACGCATATGCACCCACACAAGATCTCCAGGTTAAAAAATAACCTCCTTACTACCCCGTTCTCTTCCTAATGTTCTTCCTCGCTTTCTCATGAATCTGTTTCACATACTTAACTTTTTTCTTTCCATCAAGATTAGCAAGCTCAGACATAGGTAATGGCGTTAAATCCAATGGCGTCAACGGATTAAAGCAATTAAATTATCTCAAATGGTGAGAAACGTATAGCATTATGAACGACCCTATCGTATGCAAATTCTATATGCAACAAACATTCCTCCCAAGTCTTAAGATTATTCTTTATTAAATCAAACAAAAAAGACGAGAAAGTTCTATTAACCACTTCAGTTTGATCGTCTGTTTGCGGGTGAAAAGTCGTTGAGAATAACAACTTGGTGTCCTGTTTAGACCAAAGTGTCTTCTATAAATAGCTAAGGGACTTAGCATCTCTATCGGCCAAAAATGCCCAAATTTTTTTGTTCATTAAGTCTACACGTATTTGGCTCCAATCAGTGAGATTAAAGTCAATTCTCCTTGTGAATCTCCTTCATCTGGTGCTCTCGTGTCAAACTCAGCTTGAACAAGCTTGGTGAATGAATTCTATAATGTTTTAGCTCGTTTCTTGTTCTCCTCTTCAATCTCAATGTCCTCATCATTCCTCTACTCTTTAAAGGGATTTATCCTAAAATATTTAGTGTCATCTTCATTAAAACGAGACAGATCAGCAACATTAAAGGTCGAACTAATGCTAATACTCACATGGTAACTCGATCTTATACGCATGGTTGTTAATGCACTTAAGGACACGGAAAGGGCCTTCTCCACACGACATCGGCTTGGACTTCCACTGTTGTGGAAATCTCTCACGCATATGCACCCACACAAGATCTCCAGGTTAAAAAATAACCTCCTTACTACCCCGTTCTCTTCCTAATGTTCTTCCTCGCTTTCTCATGAATCTGTTTCACATACTTAACTTTTTTCTTTCCATCAAGATTAGCACGCTCAGACATAGGTAATGGCGTTAAATCCAATGGTGTCAACGAATTAAAGCAATTAAATTATCTTAAATGGTGAGAAACGTATAGCATTATGAACGACCCTATCGTATGCAAATTCTATATGCAACAAACATTCCTCCCAAGTCCTAAGATTATTCTTTATTAAATCAAACAAAAAAGACGAGAAAGTTCTATTCACCACTTCAGTTTGGTCGTCTGTTTGCGGGTGACAAGTCGTTGAGAATAACAACTTAGTGTCATGTTTAGACCAAAGTGTCTTCTATAAATAGCTAAGGGACTTAGCATCTCTATCGGACACGATAGTTCTAGGCATCCCATGCAAACATACCACCTCTCTAAAGAGCAAAGTAACAATGTGTGATATATCATCTGTTTTATGGCATGGAATGAAATGTGCAATCTTAGAAACCGATCTACAACCACAACACATAATACTTACATGTCTTAGTCCGAGGCAAGCTGAGGACGAAATCCTTAGAGATGTCAGTCCATGGTTCACTAGGAATAGGCAAGAGAGAGTACATACCGTGCAGTTGCAGCTTAGACTTCAACTTCTTGCGAGTCACACATCGGCCACAAATCTGTTGGACGTCCCTGCGTATGTGTAGCCAATAAAAGTGTTCTTGCAACATAGACAAAGTCTTGACCATGTTAAAATGTCCCATTAAATCGCCTCTATGTGCTTCTCTAACAAGCAAATCTCTCATGGAACAGTTTGGAATACAAAGCTTGTTCTTGTGAAATAAAAATCCATCAAACTTGTAGTACCTTGGGTAGTCTTCTTGAAGAATTCGAATCTGAATTGCATTAATGAATCAAGCCAAAACGGCTATATGTACAAGAGTATTAGACCTAAATTACAATAAAGGATGTAATTACAAAAAGACGTATATACCCCTATACATGTACCCTTTACACGCCCCCTCAAGATGGAGCACCCTCGGTGAGTCCAATCTTGGAACACAAATGCTGAAACGGAAGCCTCGGAAGAGGCTTTGTGAGAATGTCAGCAAGTTGATCCGCGGCTCGAACATGCGTGAC
>CM071873.1:33191908-33205551 GCA_036759665.1 Gynandropsis gynandra | reverse complement strand
CCCTCTGTCTCTTCCAACCATGTCGCCTCCTTTTTCATATCCTCGTCCTCGTTTCATCCTCTCGTGTTGTCTCGCCTCGCCACATCTCTCGCCGAGCCAAGTCCTTGAAAGTTATATGCCTGTTATGTAATATTTGGATAGTCTCGGGTTAAAAGTGTAATTATTAAAAGTTAATAATTCTATTTAAGAAACGAAAATTAGGTTTTCGTAATGTGATTACAGAATCACAAAACCTAATAGCCGTCAAAAGAAAACACGAAGAACGAAATAGTTTTCGTTCATCGAGATTTCCGCACCAAACGTTGAAGGCAGAATCCGATCTCGGCGTGGATACACGTAGAGGTTTTGTACTATCAAGTCTGTCATCCGATCATCGATTTCAACGCAATAGGTATCACAGAAACTGTTTCTAAACTTGTTTATCGTTGAGATCTAAAAAAAAAACTAATCCCAACATGACTAGATCGTTATTCCGATTTACCAAGGTATGTAAGATTCCCTTGCTGACTTGATTAGTTTCCTTGATTGATTGTTGCAGTCTTGAACATGGCAATAACCCTATAAGGTTCACCTCCCATTGGTACACAACAAAACAGAGTGGAATCTCAATCAAGAATGATACTAGAAACACTCCATATATTGAAGATCCAACTAACATCTCTGCACCCTTTAATGACGGTGATCCTATCAGGCTTGTCAAATCCACTCTACTTGTGGCCAGTATTATTTATGAAAAAAAAATTTAATTACACGGGCATAGAGAGTTTACATAAAGATTTATCGGGATTGGAACTATGCAAGGATTTCTTAGATCAATGTCGCAAATTTCAGGAGCAAAACTCCAAAGTTCTTCCCTAAGAGTCGGGCAAATCAGGTAGAAGTTTATCTCCTCCGTGCGTGTGGGGATGACATAAAAGCTCCTGAGTTGGAACATAAGGTATGGGCAATAGTGGCAGAAGAATCTGATTCTGCAGTGAGATATGGGTTTCGTGGTATAACCTGCAAACATTTGTAAGGTAATTTCCAATATTTTTCTTATGGATGGTCCTAGATAACTCTTTTTGTTTTATTCTACTGTGCATCTGTTGGAGTAGCGAAGCAAGGGATTTCTTCAAATATCTGGTAGAGATGAAAGCAACGAAAATGTTGCGAGGCTTCTGTTAGTCTTAGAGCAGCTCGTGGGGATAGGGGGTGGCTGGCAGGATCAGATTGGTGGATTGAATATAGAAGAGGTATCATAGAATAGTATTCAGGTACTCGGTTTGTTGTTTGGGTATCTGAGTCTCGGGTACTAATGTCTCATGTGTTCGAGTTCGCGTACAAAATTTATTACATATTGGGGATCGGGTACCTAAAAAAATCCGGATACCCGACCCGTGCCCACCCTTACTCGTAGTAATCTTATATGAAATATGCTAAAGGACATTGTTTTCTTCTTTTTAGGGTTTTTGTGAAAGCGGTGGGAATTATAGTGTTTCCTTATGGATGAAGAGATATTAATGGCTACAAATGGTAGTTTAGATTTGCATGACGATGTGTCAGTGCATATCAATGGCGTCCTTAAGGAGAATGAGAATTTAAATGTTGCGTTTCTTGAGGATTTAGATTCGTAATTGGATGATATAAATGATCTCCTGACCATTTCGGGAATGGTGAGCGACTCATTTATCAGGGGCATAATGAATGGAGTCGAATCTGAGGTTGCTAAGAAGATAGCTCAGAAAGATCTGGAAATGTCTAGACTGATGGATGCGTTGCTCTTGTATCATGTGGGTTCAGAGGAAAATGGAACTTCACAGTCTCATTTCATACATGATGAAACTTGTTTGGACAATCGTGACACTATAATCGAGCACAGAAGGAATAAAAAACCTCTAGACAGTCTTAAAACGATAAAGCCTGTTGGAGATGTTCTTCGAAGAACTCAAAAGGATTGGTCGGCATAATTGCATGAATGGAACAAAAATTAACGTGGAAATCTTGGATTTAGGCTGCAGTCCGCATGAAGGAACATGATTTTCTAGAAGAAATCCAACTCACAGTGGTTGCTATTAAACTGAAATTAACCCTGGTTTATCAACTTAGGTCTCTTCCTCTTCCCATTCACCCGAATGGACTTCCAGCCAGTCTCGGTCTAGTAGGTAACCATGATTTCTTGATGCATCCTTTGCAATTAACGTTAGCTTATCAACTTAGGTCTCTTGCTCTTTCCATTCACCCGAATTGACTTCCAGCCAGCCTCGGTCTAGCAAGTCACCCTGATTTCTTTATGCATCATTTGCTATTGTATTCTAACCTAGACTCTACCCTACCCTCTCGCTCTACTGCAAGTTTCGGAGTCATCCAAATCCTATAGCTCCAACTACATCTTCTTCTTTCATTGTCAAGTTTGTTTTATGGTTTCTGAAAACGTTCTTTTTCTTTTGGTCTGAATCGATCACAGGGACAGTTGAGGAACCTTGGTGAGAATAAAAGAAATAAACATTTGAAAAGAGCTTTTGTGGTGGTTTTTGGGTTTCTCCTCCTCCACTATCAGCTTCATATGTCATCCACTTTTTTCTAACCCTATGTTGTTGTTTCCGCAAATATGAAATCAGATAAAATTCTTGAAATAATATAAAAGTTGCTAATATATTGCATCAGGTTTTGTTTACTTAAAAATGTATATTAGAAAATTTTGAGTACGTCATATGAAGGAAAAAAAGAAAAAAGATACAAATAATTGTATATTATCGTGACGGCTTATGAATTTACAGATATTTTCTTCATATTTCAAGTAGAAATATGTCTGTGGAAGTGTTTTGGATTACAAATGAACTAAACAAATTTATTATAAAAGTGGTATTTTCTAGGTATTTAATAAATCATAAGATTTCGTATACCAAAATATAAACTATTAAATAATATAAAGTCTTAAAATTTTAAATTTATCCTTAAATTTTTATTTGATATTTTAGAAAAGATTCGAATATTTTTTTATTAGAGGAAAGAGATTAAATATAAACTATTAAATAATATAAAGTCTCAAAACATATAAGCATATTCTTTTGTAGAACTTTGAGTTAGAGTTAAGATTCAAAGTTAGATTTTATGTTCGTTTGGTCAGCTTTATTTTGAAATCCAAACTCAAAGTCTCGATTCAGACTTTGAGTCCAAACTTTTGATGCTGAAAATTTTCAGCGTTTTGACTCAGATTTCGAATTCAAAATATATAAATTACTAAAATACCCTTAAAAATATCAAAATTGATATTTTTTATTAAATTCTATATTAATATTATATATGATTAATTTATATTTTTTAAAATTTTATTAAATTATTTTAAATGTAACTTATAAATAATAATAATAATTATAATCATTATAATTTTTTAAGTAAAATTAATAAAAATGATTAATAAATATAATTTAAGGCTAAAACTCTAAGTCTCATACTAGATATCTGGTAGAAATCCTAAGAAAAAAATGACGTAAAACTCTAATTTTTATGAAAAACTAAATTAAACTTAAAATTTAGATCTAAAGTCTAACTTTGAAAGTATCAAACACACAACTTAAAATTTGATTCCAAATTTAAACTTTAACTCTAGTTTTAAACTCAAACAAAAAGTTCTCTAAAAGGACATGCCAAAATTATAAATTTTTATCATTAATTTTTTTATTTGATATTTTTAGAAAAGATTCAGAAACTTTATTACTAGAGGAAAGAGATTAAAGAAGAATGATTATTAGTTTTATTGAAGTTGATAAAAAATACTTATGAGTCTTGTATATTTATAATATACAATACATCCAAGATTAGAATCAATATTTAAAAAATAATTAAGAACTACTTAATTAACTAAGAAAAGAAAAGAAAAGAATTTATCAAAATGATATTTAATAACCCCTCAAGATGACGAGTATAATTGAGATAATTCTATCTTGGAGAGTAAGTCTTGAAATTGTGTGGAATATAGCGGTTTTGTGAGAATGTTCGTGATTGATTGTTTGTTTTCACATGAAGCGTTTTGAGAAAATCCGATTGTAGCTTTTTACGAACAACGAGGCAATCTAGCTCAATATATTTCGTCTTTTCATAGAATACGAGATTAGTGTCGATGTGAAGAGCTGATGTATTATCACAAAACAAAAAGCAGATATAGAAATATAAATATATAAATCACGTAAAATTGAATTTAACCAAACTAACTCACAAGTTGCATTAGTCATGACTCGGTATTCTGCCTCGGCATTACTCCTTGAAATTGTAACTTGTTTCTTTGATTTTCATGATATTAGAGATTTTCCTAAGAAGACACAATATCATGTTACTCATCTACGAGAATCAACGCAAGAAGCCCAATCAACATCAGAAAAAGCTTTGAGTTTGAAATCATTTTCAATGGCATAAAATAGACCTTGTCCAGGATTATTTTTCAAATATCTCAGAATTGTGTGTGCAACGGATAAATGTAAAGAAGTAGTTGCGGACATGTATTGATTTAATTTGTTAACAACGAAAGAAATATTCGGTCTTGTAATAGTTAAATAGAATAATTTTCCAATTAACTTTCTATAATAAGAGGGATTAGTTAATAAATCATCATTGGATTGCGAGAATTTTGAATTTACTTCCATTGGAATTATTAATGGCTTACAACCTAACATTCTAAATTCTTAAAGTAGTTCTAATGTAAATTTACGTTGACTTATAGAAATTTCGAGTTCAGAACGAGATATTTCAAGATAAAAAAAATATTTTATCTTACCTTGATCTTTAATTATGAAGACAGTGGATAAGAGACATTTGATTGAATCAACAACATATGGTACATTGCTAAAGATCAAGATATCATCTACATATACTAATAATGCAACAAAATAATCTAAAGAGGATGATAAGAATAATGAATTGTCACAAGATGATTGAACAAAACAAGATTTTAATTGAAAATTTTGTGTACAATTAATGAGATGCTTGTGTTAGACCGTATAAAGATTTATTTAAACGATAAACCGGATTTGGAGGAGATTTCTCCCCCTATTTTGGAACATATCCTTGCAGTAATTGTATAAAAATTTCTTCATTTAAATCTCCATTTAAAAATGCATTTGAAACATCAAGTTGATCAATTTTCCAATTGAGAGAAGCAACTAAGCATAATAAAATTCTAAACGTATCTATATAATCTATACATTCCTTTTGTTTAAAAAATTTAGCTACAAGCCTAGATTTATATTTACCTAAACTACCATCTACATTAAATTTTATTCTATAAATTCATGTACAACCAAACACATTTTTATTAGAAGGCATAGAACAAATGGACCATGTATCATTGTTAAGTAAAGCATCAAGTTCCAAATTCATTGCAGCAATCCATTTTCATGATTTATTAGCTTTTAAATATATTTTGGGTTCTATAAAATACTAAATTTTCATTGAAAAAATTTGTGTTCAGTACTAAGTTTATTATAAGAAAGATAATTAGAGATTGGATAAGGAGTTGTATGATTAGTCTTGTTTGATTTAATGTTGTAACATTGATAATCAGCTAAATAAGTAGGAGGTTTGGTTACTCAACTAGGCCTAGAATTAAAAGAATTACTAGAATTAGGTAAAGTTGCACTAGAAGGTAAATTAACAGAAGTGAAGGATTTATTAAAGAATATGGTTGTAGTAAGATCTTTAATAGGAATTGATAAAACAGAATTTGAAAAGAACTCATTGCATGGTTCAAAATATTTGTTAGAGATGAAAAGAAATATATTTTCATGACATATTACGAAATAAAGAATGTTTTAAAAGATTTGGAAATGCCACATGGGAAAATTGATGTTTGTAAAAATATTTTCATGTCGTTTTGGGAATTGATAAAGACTTGTTTGAATGTCAATTTTACGGTGCAAGCAGATTTCGCCCAAAGAAATCATTTTCACGTAAATATGTACCATACAAAAACATGTTCTATATACCAGTAGTAAAAAGATTGAGAAGGTTATATGAGTCGAACAAAACCCTTGTGGAAATGAGATGGCACGCAAAACACTCGACGAGCGAAGGGATAATGCAACATCCATCGGATGGTAAGGCTTTGAAAGATTTCAATAAAATATTTTCTAAGTTCGCGAATGAAACGAGAAATGTTTATCTTTGCCTGTGCACCGATGGTTTTGGTCCATATGGACAATCTGGAAGTTAATGTTATCCGTGGTTGGTGATTTTGTTTCTATATAATTTGCCTTCCGATATGTGTCTAAAAAGAGAAGTAATTTTCTGACGTTGCTGATTCCAAGACCAGAACATCTGAAGAAAAGTTTCGATGTCTTTTTGCAGCCCTTAATTCATGAATTAAGACATTTGTGGAATGATTGAATTCTTGCTTATAATGTGAGTTCGAAGCAAAATTTCACATTGACAACGGTCTTATGTGGACAATTAGCGACTTTCAAACTTATGGAATGTAATCTAGACAGAGCACGCACGGAATTAGCATGTCCATATTGTATAGAGGATACAGATTCTTTTCGACTAGTACATAGAAAGTAACCATGTTGGTTTGATTGTCATAGAACATTTCTTTCCCGTGGACATACATTCAGAAAAGATAAAAAAAAACATTTTCGAAATAACAAGGTACAAAAAGAAGAGGCATTGTGCATGCAAATCGGAACGCAAATATTTTATGAATGATTAAACACGTTGGAAGAATTACAAAAATCGATGGAATGCGGTGGAGATCGTGGGCATCGAAAACAAAAAGGCCAAGGTGAATGACATAACTACTATAATCATAGTATTTTTTGGGAACTACCAAATTCGAAATCTGAAGTATTATGTTCATTGGAAAAAGTTTTACCGCCTTCCTTTTTTGATGTCATGGAACAATTGTCAATACGTTTACCAAATGAGACAATAATCGGTGGGCCATTTCAAATCACATGGATGTATCCTTTCGAAAGATGTAGAAGATGAACACATCGATGAATTCAATTAAAAATTGAAGGAAGACTCGTCAATCGAAGAATCTACCGAAGAAGAAATGTAAATTGTGTAATTGTAATATCTGACTTGTTTAAATTATTTTTTAATATTATATATTCAAGTCTCAACGAGCATCCATTGGGGAAAGTAATTAATGGAAACCTATTGAAACATTTTATTCTATTCGATACTTAGTAAATTTTAAAGGTTTTCAAATTGTCAACGGACATCGGTTGGAAGTTAGCAACGAATGCCTGTTACCATGGTTTAGGATACCAACGGATGACCGTTGGTAAGTGGCAGTGCCAATGGGCAGCCCTTGCACACTAGCAAATGGTGTCCATTGAAAATGGTCATCATGGCTACGCTACAACTACTTCATCGATTTAGCGTTTCAACGGGCATCCGTTGGAAATTCCAACGTATGCCTGTTGGAAATTCACATGGATGCCTGTTGGAAGGAAGACGTGTCGTCATTGTATCATCCGTTTCCTCAGGGAACAGGCTTTGCCAAGGGGCATCTGTTGGAATTTCCAACAGATAGCCATTGAAAACCCAACAGTCATGTCAATTAATTAGGTCTGTTGAGATGACATTATTTCCAACAGATGCCCGTTGGAAATATATGTATTTGAACTGTTGAACAGTTCATTTTCAACACATTCTCAAAACCAAACATCCAATTCTCGAAAACAGAAATTCAAAATACTTAAACACAATGAGAGCTCGACGGTTTGTCAGTTGCGGTGGAATGTTGGCGGGTTCTACTGGAGCCCCGCCACCACCTCCACCGCCACCATATCGCCATCCTTCACCTATATCGACACCACTGATATTTGATGAAGAAGATGATATGGTCGATATAGATGCACTGATCGATAGTTTCGACGAGCATCCTTCTATCCCTATTATTGACCCTAAACATCCCGACGGGATGTTATGGTAAGATTTTAGTTAGAAAATTTATATTTAAATTAATTATAAATACTATCTAATTATTTTATTTCCACGTGCATGTTTGATGTATATGATTTTCTAAAACACACGAACAACAACATCATCCAAGGTTTGTTACAAGATCGACCTTATTATTCCTGGCATGTGACACCAAAAGTTATACGTCGTCAATGGTAGTGTTCATTTATCATAAGTATTTTTAACATAAAATTTAGTTTTTAAATTATTATATACTTTTATTTATAAATTAATTTATTGAAATTTAATTTTCAGCGCATATATAGATGCATAAGAAAGATACTCGTGCATCTATATAGATTGGATGTACGACATGCAAGCCCGGTTGCGTTTGATGATGAAAAATGCCAAGTGCAACTATTACAAGAAGAACGCCAAACCAACGTTGGCAATGAACGAGGTATTCAACCAACTCATCCAACATTGGGAGTCCAAGGACTTTAAGATCAAAAGCGAGAAAGCTAAAAAATGCGGTACGACAAAAAGATTCTCGTGGTCGTTCCGTATCGCCATATCTTGAGATTGAAGTCATTACTGAAATGAAAGAAAAAATTGGTAAACATTATTTCAATTAATGATTTAAATTTATTGTTATATGAAATTGTTATCTGATTATATTACTATAATGTTATAGATGCAGAGGATGGGAAGAGAACAAACTCTTCTTCAGCTGGTTGCAGAAACCCACGCCACGAAGAAATCCGTCGTCGGGGAATAGGTCGACGAACCTGAGATGGTCGACCCTCGAGCGGAACGAATCATGAATGTTGTGGCGCAGAAGATCACACAACAATATGAAGTCATCGGTTCAACTCCTGACGATCTTACTCCTTTACAAAAGGACAAGATTTATTTAGAGGTATATAATAAGATCATTGCTATTATAATTCTTTAGTTACATAAATTTTCTAACAATATGCTAATTTTATTTTATTTTACATTACAGTCTGTTAGACCGTATATAAGGGGCATTTATACGGTCTAGGTTCGCTACAAAAGAATATCTTCGAGGACACCACAATGTTACCTCCCACGGTCCAAGAAACCTACACCCAAGAACGACACATTGAGCAGCTCGAGACTACACTTCGAGCAACGTAAGATGAGCTTATAGATACTCGAGCACAGATGGGTCACATGGAGAGTATTATTGAGTTGATGATCAATCGAGCGTATTAGCCACCACCACCAACGGGGGTAACAACGACGAGACAAGAATCGATCATCGACTCTGATGCAACCCCTTCACGAGACGTTGGTGATAACGGGGATGAAGATGACGCTACCAGTTTAGATGATATGTAGTAAATTAGACTATTAATTTCTATAAATTTTATTTAAATTATTTTTTTTTATGTTTTTTATTTTCTAAAATATTTTAAATTTTTTTCGTCAGTTTCTCAATGGACGCCCGTTGAAAAATTTCAAAACTTTCAACGGGCATCCGTTGGATTTTTAAAAATTCCCACCATATCTTTTTACAACGAGTATCTGTTGATCTCTCCCACTTTTTTTCCAACGGATATCCGTTGAAATGTTTTTACTTCCCGCCATTTGGTTTCCAACGGGAGTTCAACGGACATCCATTACACACCGCCGATGGGCATCTGTTGCATTATTATAACGGGTATTCGTTGCAAATTTTCAACGGATATATCCGTTACACTCCGTTGATGGGTTTCAACGTATTTTATCCGTTGCACTGCCATTGCGAATCGCAATGGATATAGATTTTCAATGTTTGATTTCCAACGGATCAAAATCCGTTGAAATCCGTTGGGAATAGTTCCATTGGAAATGACCTGTTTTTTTTTGTAGTGAACCTAAAGGATGACCTAGAAAAACACCAGGAATTGCTCTGACATAAAATATATGTCTATCCTTATCATGTGTTGAGACATAACATAAACAACCAAATACCTTAAAATGAGTATAGACAGGGGACTTACAAGTAAGAACTTCATATGTGGATTTGTTATTAAGAATTTTAGTTGGAATTCTGTTGGTAAAAAATGCAGTTGTGGAAACACAATCATTCAAATATACTAAATGGATATTAGAGTTAAAATATAATGCCCCAACAACATTGAGTAATTTTTTGTGTTTTCTCTCAACAATGAATTTATTTTGGAGTAAATGAACATGAAAAATGATGCATAATACCATGAGATGAAAGCAGATTAGTGAATACTAATTTAGGAGCATTATTTGTCCGAATAGATTTGATTGTGTAAAAATTGTGTTTTTACTAATTTCAAAAAATTATAAAAAATCGATTCAGATTGTGACTTAGATTTAAGAAAGTAAACTCATGTTGTTCTTGAACAATCCTCGACTATTGTTAGAAATTTCTATATCCATCAATAGTTTCATGTTTAAAAGGACCTCATATATCTAAATGAACAAGTTCAAAAAGAGATGTAGATTTATCATTATTTGAAATATTTGCAAGACGCCTTTGTTTCGCTTTCGGGAAGATAACACAGTGAAAGTCTTTAGAAGAAGGAAAAATCTGGATAAAAGATGAGTCAGATAAAATGTTGATCTTTACATTTGAAGGATTCTCAAGCCTTTGGTGTCATAAAGGAAAAAAAGTTGTTTACTGAAAACAATGGGTGAGAAATGTTTTCCAAGAAATAGAGATTATGAGAAAGCATATCCTTCCCAATCATCAAGACCACAATAGGGTCCTATATGAGGTAAGAAGAAGCTGTAAAAATTAGATTCAAACCTGAATTAAGAGTACAAGAACTGACACTAATAAGGTTAAATTTTAAATTAGGGATATAAAAAACATTGTATAAAATGTGAACAAAAAATAATGAAATTGTCTCAACATATGAGTGAAAGTCCTATGCCTATTATGTAATATTGAATAAGTTGAGGGTTTAATTGTAATTATTAAAAGTGTTAATAATTATATAAATAACGAAAACAGGTTTTCGTTATTAGATGATCAGTCAAAATAATCTAAACCCTAGAAACGCAGCCGTCAAACAGAAAACCCGAAGAACGAAAACAGTTTTCGTTCTTCCGAATTCCGCACCAAAAGGTTGAAGGCAGATCCCGATCTCGGCGTGGATACGCGTAGAGGGCTTGTACCATCAAGCCTCACATCCGATCATCGATTTCAACGCAACAGGTATCATAGAAACTGTTTCTAAATTTGTTTATCGTTGAGATCTGTAAAAACTAATCCGAACATGACTAGATCTAAAATTCGGGTTGATAAAAACACGCTTCCGCATAATCAAATCAACCCTACAATGAGACAGGGAACAGAAGACCATTAGGTAGTATCACATATATATTAAGAATTGGAGAAACATTAGAAAATAATGAAAAATCATTAGATACATGATTACTAGCACATGTATCAGTACCCCAAGAATTTGAATTCAAAATATTATTATTATTCAAGAAAGAAGATAAATAGAGAGAATAAGAAAAATTATCAATGGATGGTGGTAAAGACAAAGGAGCAGAGGAAGTGTTGGTAGATGGTGCTCATTAGTGTGAGAAGAAGACGGAGAAACATCTTTTAAGTGGTGAAGATGAGAAACTACCTGATTAAGTTGTGCGGGTGTTAAAAGACAATCGAATTTGTTTGGAATTATAGGAATGAGAGTAGGAGTAGGAATTATGGAGTGGGACATAGAGGAATGACATTAATCCTAGGTGTATATCCAAGATACGAAGGAGGACGAGGTTTAGGATTTGGGTTTTTGTACTCTGGAGAAAAACCATGAAGAAAATAGCATTTGGAAACCAGGTGTCCCATGAGTCCACAATGTGAACAAGTAGGTCGAGGTTTTTGGGATGGATTATAGTAACGAGGCTTACTACTAGGACAAGTGGAAATGGTCTAGAAAATGAGGGAATCAGGTGGAGGTAAGACACTTTTTCTGTTGCTTATCTTGGATAACTAGATTAAACTCCTTAGACACAGAGGGAAGAGGATCCATCAACAAGTTTTGGTGGCAAAATAAAGCATAAGAGTCCTAGAAATGACAAATTGCAGCTACACTTCTAGCATATACAAGCAGGTACATCTTCTAAACTCTTCAGTTCTTTCCAAAATGTAATCAAACTTGTATAATATGCATTGAGGTCAAGTGAACCTTGTCTCAAATTCTATAATTCTTGCTCTGATCCAAATATTCTAGGTGTATTGTTCTGATTGAACGTTTCTCCTAGATTTGTCAAGATTTCATAAGTTGTTTGCATATGGATTATGTTGTCCGCAATATCTTTGAAAACTGAGTTGATAATCCAAGAACAAACAATATCATTGCATCTATTCCATGTATAGTGCTCAAGATTATCAGAAAGGTTTGAAGATTTTATCCGAGATGAAACTGAGTATATTTCGTCCATTTAGAGCCATTGTCATTGCTCGTTTCCAGGTAATATAGTTTAGTTCGCCGATAAGCTTTTCCAACACCAAAAGTATGCAACTATTGTCATTGTTATGAAGATAAAATGGATTTTTGTATGGATTCAGAAATGCTAAAAGATGACACTGTACATTCTTGATTCGTCACCATGGTGAATCAACAGAAATCAGTCCAATGAATCAAAACATGTCCAAAATGATCAAAATTGAACCAGTCGGCAACAAGAGATGCAAAACAAAATATGTTTATGTCTGCTGAATACCGAGAGCAAGAAACTGTAGATAGCAAGAAATTATCGCCAAAGACCGAGAACAAAATACCAACAATCAAGAGAACATCGAGAGGATGTCGATGAACGAGAAGAGAATACGGAAAAGGAATAATCGCCAAAATCAGAATCACCGAAATCATAGAGAGAACACCGAGAGGATGCGGATGACCGAGAAGAGAATGCCGAAGTCACCGAAATCGGATCGATGAAAGATGATTATTGAAGAAGAATCATCGAAGAAGAATCAAGAGGAGTCGTTGATATGATGCCGACGAAGTAAACAGAAATCGCCGACGACAAGAAAATTTGACGAACCAAAGATGAAATCGACGAAATCACTGAGAAGAAATAGAAGAAGAAATCTCTAAAAATAAGAAACAAAAGATTGAAATCAAACAACGACGAGACGATGATGGCGAGAAGAAAATAGTGGGTAGCGGAGATGAACTCATCCGTCGGCAAAGGAGAATGACCCGAAGAAGAGGAAGACAGAGAGACATCAGAAAAGAAAAAAAGGAAGAAGGTGGATCGATGAGGATTAACAATGATTAGGGAAAATTAGAAATTGGGAATTAGAATTTTAGTAATGCTCTAATACCATATAATTAGAGAAAAGAGATTAAAGAAGGGGAGAATATCAAAAATGCCCTCTTAGGGCTAAAACACTTCAAAACTACCCTCCTAAATCTGATGAAAAAAAAAATTGGAGAAAAGACATATGTGCCCTTAATGAAAAACATCCCTTGTGCAAGATCTGAAGCTTGTGCGCCCAATTGTCCAAATAAGTCGCCTATCTGCTCGTTGGCACGTTCTTGTTCCGCCTCCACTCTCATAAACAAGCTGTTTCGATTCTCAAACATTTCAAGGAGGTAGTTGTACGTGGCGGGATAATCAAGGGCTGCTACGGATTGAGTCGGGTATGGCGGAGGCACATAAGATTGATAACTCTGAGTTTGGGGTTCCGATTTCCAACGATTTCTGGCAGTTCCGGCGGTCGCACTGGGTCACAGGGTCGAACAGGGTCGGACTGGGTC
>CM071873.1:33160742-33191842 GCA_036759665.1 Gynandropsis gynandra | reverse complement strand
GGGTCGGACAGGGTCGCAGGGTCGGACTGGGTCGGTGGGTCGGACTGGGTCGCTGGGTCGCAGGGTCGCAGGGTCGTACTGGGTCACTGGGTCGCAGGGTCAAACTGGGTCAAACTGGGTAGAAAGGTCGCAGGGGGTATTTTGGGAATTTTAGCATTTATAAGGGTATTTTTGAAGCGAAAAATTTTTTTTTTCGGGAAGGGTATTTTTGAAGTCTTTTAGCCCTAGAAGGATATTTTTGAAGTTACCCCTTAAAGAAGAATGATTATATTTTTTATTGAAGTTGATAAAAAAATTATATATGATACATCCTAGAGTAGAATCAAGAATTAAACAACTAATTAATATCTACTTAATTAATTAAAAAGGTACCGCATATTAATGATTTAATACAAATGATTTGTGAACTGATTAGATAATAAAAGCTTTAAGTGTGTATCATGAGGAATGGGAAGAAAGAGAGAGAGAGATAGAGAAAGAGCTGAGTATAGCTTCAAGAAAACATTTCATTAATGATCATTTTGAGTTACAACGGTTCTGTTTTTATACTAAAACAGATGATGCAAAATGACAAGCAGGGAAATATTCCTTCTGTTGTACTGGACGCTCCTAACAACCCCTAACGATTACTGACAAGTACGGAGGCCAACTGTTATTCCATGGAGTGAGTTCCTGCAGGATTGTCCTTTTTTGATGGGAATGATTCAGGTGAGTGGTGACGTTGTTGAATTCATCCTCTTTGTTGTCTTCCTTGTTGTTGCTGTTGTTTACAGAGGTATTTACTGATAAGCCTGCCATCTTATTCTTAGTTTTTGCTGATGTTGCAAGGACGGTTTCTTGAGCTCTGGTGACCGTGACCGTGGTTTGAATATGTGAGCTTACATCCCTCTTCAAACTTGTGCCATGATCTTCACCAAGGCCAAGTTTATTATGCGGATCATAGAATTTCCCTCAAGGAAAGGTTTTTGTGAATATATCTGCAACCTGGAATGCAGAGGGAATGTGTTTAGTGACTATTGAGCCTAAAACAACATTTTCTCGTATAAATGGTAGTCAAGTTCAATGTGCTTGGAGCACTTGTGGAAGCTTGGATTGGTAGACATATACACTGCAGACAGATTGTCACAGTGAAGAATTGTTGGGTTTGGTTGAGGAATGCCAATGTCACGTAGAAGAAAGGACAACCAAGTTAGTTCCGCAGCTAAAGATGCCATGGCACGATATTCTGCTTCTTTTGAGGAGCATGAGACTGTAGGTTGCCTTTTGGCTGACCAGGACACGAGATTGTTGTCCAAGAAGACACAAAAGCCTGAAGTAGACCTGTGAGTGGCTTGGCACCCGGCCCAGTCACTATCACTGAAAGCATGCATAGATAGAGAGCTTTTAGAATGAATGTATAAACCTTGATGCAAAGAACCTTTCAGATATCTCATTAAATGTTTAAGTAGTTTGTTTCAAGCCATAAAGGGCTTTCTTTAATTTATAGACATGGTTTGGAAATGTTTTGTTCACAAAGCCAGGAGGTTGTTTCATGAAGACAGATTCTTTTGAGTTCACCATGTAAGAAAGCATTGCTGACATCTAATTGTTGTATTGGCCAATTTTGGGTGGTAACTAGACTTAAAACTACTCTAATAGTTGATGTTTTGACAATGGGGCAGTATGTATCTAAGAAATATATCCCTTCTTCTTGGTGATATCCTTGAGCTACCAATCTGGACTTAAGTCTTTCTAGACGACCATTAGGATTGAATTTTTGTTTGAAGACCCACTTACAGCCTAAAACATTCATATGAGGTTGAGGAGGAACTAATTCCCATGTATTATTTAGTTCTAAGGCAGAAATTTCTTCTCTCATTGAAGCTGCCCAACCTAGATGTTTTACTGCTCACACAATGTTTTTAGGTGTAAAAGGTATTTCTAATGTAGCACATAGAGCATATTTCGGATTAGATTTTGTTATTCCTGAACATGTCCTAGTTACCATGGGATGTAATCTTTGAGTGAGGGGAAGAGGAAACTGACTTAAAGACTGATTTATAGGTGAACTGAGGTTAGACTGCGAGTGATGGCTAGTGACACAAGATCTGTCTAACTTGAACTGGAATTTGTAGGATGAGTAGGGATCTGAGGACTTACCTAAGATCCTTGCTGCCAAGCATGTAACATGGGAGTGTCATACCTGGAAGTAAAAGCAGAGTATATAGAAGAACACAATGAAGGGAGTGAGGCTCAAGCTTATGCCTTGTGTAAGGTCTGAGATAAGGGTAGCAGGAACTACCGAAAATCCTGAGGGATTTGTAGACTGGATCCTTTCCATACAGCATCTTGAAGGGACTTTTGTGTGCAAGAGCTTCAGATGGTAAGATATTAATAAGAAAATTTGATGTAAAGAATGTTTCAACTCAATAAATTTAGAGGTACTTGTGCCTGGAATAGTATGGAGAGACCAAGATCAACCAGATGACAGTGTTTTCTTTCTGACAAACCATTTTGTGTTGGGGTGTATGGACAAGACATGCGTAGTTTTATTCCACACTTTATTAGATGTTGAGTAAAGAGGTGGCTACTGAACTCTCCGCCACCATCACACTGAAAAACCTTGATTCTTTTGTTCAAATGCAGTTCAACTTGTGTTTGAAAATTAGCAAAGATAGAAAAGAATTCCCCTTTGGATTTAAGGGGGTAAAACTAGCAAAAACGAGTAAAGTCATCAATAAAGACCACATAAAATTTGAATCCTTGAACTGATGAAATCGGTGATGGACCCAAAGGTCACAATGCAATAGTTCCAATGGTTCAGTTGTCACAGAAACAGATTTGTTGAAAGGGAGCCTAATATTCTTAGAAATATGACAAGAATCACAGAAAGTAAAAGAAGAGTTCTGAGTGTTTATCATGCCACTAAGCCAAAGTTTATGAAGAACTTCTTCATTTGAATGTCCAAGCCTCCTATGCCAAGTGTTAGCAGAGTCAGTCTTCTGCCTGACTGAGAAGAGGGCCTTTGGTGCAGAGGATTCAAGGACATACAGTCCATTAATCTTGAAGCCTTTTGCCAGTGTCGTGTGTTTGTTGATCCTTTATCATAACCACATTAGAGTAAAAAAGAACATATCAAGAAAGATATGATGTGATTTGTGAAACAGAAAGTAAGGATTTTTGCAGACCTGGTACTACAAGAACATTCTGAAAAGAGAGTTTACCTGAGGATGATGCTAGGTTGGATGATCCAACATGTGTTATTGGGAGCAGTGACCCATCTCCAAACATTACGTTTCCAGATCCACCATAAATCTCATGATTTGTGAGGTGTTTTATGGAGTTTTTCATGTGAGAACTAGCTCCAGAATGCGGATACCGGTCATTCCCTAATGTATCTACAACTTGAAAATTGTTTAGCGTCTGTGGTATTTCTTGTACTACAAGAAAATTCGGATTTCGGGACTGAATTTTCGGATTGACAAATCCGTCCCTAAATTTAGGGACGGATTAGGGACTAATTAAAGATGGATTAAGAAAACCGTCCCGAATCGTCCCTAAATTTGGGGACCGTTGGGCAGTCCCTAAGTCGTCCGGAATTCGGGACGGAATCGGGACTTAAATTTTCTCGGTCCGAAAATGGTCCACTTCTACAACCATCCACTGTACGATGGTTGTAGAAGTGGTTTATCACGGTTGTCTTTATCTGCACGGTTAAAGAATTTGAAGACAGAAAATAATCTTTCTCAGAATTGCATGGATTCTTTATCGCAATTAGTTAGAGATTATTTGCCCGAAGATAATAATGCAGTCGAGTCATATTATGAAACAAAGAAGATGATGAGATCATTGGGTTTATTGCCGTATCAAAAGATTGATGTTTGCCAAGACAACTGTATGATTTTCTAGAAAGAAACTTCGGACTTGATCAATTGTCGATTTTTTGGAAAAGATCGATTTTATTTGACAAGAAATGGAAAATCGGTTCCGTTTCGTCGTATGTGGTATTTACCAATTACAGACAGTATAAAAAGATTGTATCAATCGGAGAAGACTGCAAGCGACATGAGATGGCATGCCGAGCATTCAAGTCCTTACAGAGAAACGTGTCATCCCTCAGATGGTGAGGCGTGGAAACATTTTAACAAGGTATATCCTGATTTTGTAGCTGAGAGTCGAAATGTTTATTTAGGCCTTTGCACTGATGATTTTAATCCATTCGGGATGTCACCACGTATGTATATTCTCAAATAAATATGCTGACTTATATTTGTCATTTTTTTGTAGGTTACGTCGGTTTAAGAGTGATGTTATTCCGATGTGATTGGTTCGATCCAATAAACGGTCGCGGAACAAGAATAAACAAATTAGGTGTCGTAGAAATTAATTCTACAAGAAGATATGCAAAATAAGAGCCTTTTATTATTGCGTCACAAGCCGGTCAAGTTTGTTATGTTTCCTATCCACATATTAGACGATCTTCAGGTTAGCGTTTCGCAATGAATATCTGGATGGACAACGCATGGTCGATTGGCTTGTCCATATTGCATGGAGGAAACAGATGCTTTTCAGTTGAAGTATGGACGAAAGACGAGTTGGTTTGATTGTCATCACCGGTTTCTTACTTCTGATGATACAAATTCAGAATCAAGTTCAGACGTTTAAAGAATTGTTATTTTTATTTTTATATTGTATTAACGATAGATAATGATTTCTGTTTTATCTTTATATTATATATAATGTTTTATGAATTTGAATCAACCCGCCCCTTAATCAAAACCCGTCTCTCGATCGAAACTCGACCATCGATCGAAACCCGTCTCTCGGTCGAAACCCGACCCTCGATCGAAATTCGTCCCTCGGTCGAAACTCGACCCTCGATCGAAATCCGTCCCTCGGTCGAAACCCGTCATTCGGTCGAAACCAGACGCTCGATCGAAACCCGTCTTTCAGTCTTAATTTCCAGACGGTTTAGGGACAGGCATCGATCCGCGTAAGGAATTTCCGGATGGTTGCTCATCCCGTCGGTAAAAAGTCTCCATTTCCGGACGGTGGCTTGAACCGTCCCGAAATAGTCTCGAATTTCCGGACGGTGTGCTTTTGCCGTCCGGATTCAGTCTCGACTTTCCGGATGGAGTTATCTTGCCGTCCGGAAATGGTCTCCGATTTCCGGACGACGCGCGAGAACCGTCTGGAATCGGTCCCTATTTCCGGACGATTTTCAAGCCCCGTCCGGAAATGTTTATTTATTCGGCCGACTTCATCTTCCACAATCACTCAGCGCCGCTGGTTTCTCCCGATTTCTTTCCGTTTTCGCCGTGTTCGTCCGCCGCCGGTCCGCTGTCCGTCCGCCGACCGTCCACCGACCGACCGCCGAACGCCGCTCTCCCTCCTGCGTGTGCGTGTGCCCGATTTACCATCGTCGCTCTCTCTTGCGCTCGCTCGCTCGTTTTGCAGGTAAAATTATGCTTTTTTCGCTGAGATAGAGGTAGGTAATGTTGCTTTTTCAATGCGTGTTTTACAAAAGAAGAGTACATGACATGTCGGTGTAGGTAGAATTTGCCGGTGGAGGTGCTCTACGATGCGGTGAGTACGTGACGCTGCGAAAGGTGGGTCCAACTGGGCAGAAGGTAAGCAAAATGAGTAGAGAATTGTGGGAATATGAATATTTTTTTGGGATATGAAAATGATGGGCGGTTGGTTGATAGGGTGGAGCATCGGGTCCGCAGCAGGTTCTAATAGAAGGACCATTGTGTGAAGATTACTACAATATCAGGGATTATCTCTATTCCCAGTTTTACCTCTTGTGAGGTAGTCATTCATTCTTACCTCTTTCCTTTTTTTGCAAATATACATATAATGGTTCCATTAATCGCTCATAAGATGTGTTGTTATGTTCATGTTATGTTCCATCTCTATTATGTTCGCATCCGACACTTTGCTACAAGATTTCAGCCTTAACATCATCTTTTTTATATATATATATATATATCTACTATTTTTTCTTCTAATATATATTATTTTATAATTATATGTTGTTGTTATATGTTGTTGTTTTAAATAAAATAAGTCTTATTTATAAAACATAAAAGAAAAGAAAACTATCATAATAATATTTACAAACAAATTTAATACTAAAAATACATATTAAATAAATGTCATTATAAGTTTGAAGGAGAAAATTGGAAAATTTTTAAAACAAATCCATAACTAAATGATTTAGCTTAGAATATTTGGAATCTAAATCCAAAAAATCATGAATTGGTATGACAGATTTTTTGGAATCTATATAGAGATATGTCATGGAAAAATGTGCTTTCCGTGATTATATGTTTTAGAGAAAAGAGAAAGGATGTGAACCGTCGTACGTGGAATTGTTAGAACGTACACACAAGAAAAAATCCGACGGTTCGTGGGTAGATGCCAGGGCAAAACAAATTCACGACGATGTTGATAACATGGCATCGCAACGAGTGTCCCAAATCTCGCCAAGAGAAGATGGGACGCAACCGACTCTTTCTCAAGAAGAATACAACGAGATGTATTTCGAGGTAAATTTAATACATTTTTACAATAATTTTTTTATTAATAATTTAAATTAATTGTTAATATTTTTTTGTAGCACGTAACGTCGTACAAAGGGCGTCTATTTGGTCTTGGAGGAATGTCATCAAAACATGCGAGTTCCTCCAAAGGCAAGGAAAAGGTCGCGAACGAGGAATTACAAAATACAATCTCGGAGATGAAAGCTCAACTAGAACAACAAAACTCACATGTCAGCGCTCTGCAAAGAGAAGTAGAACAATCAAGAAGAGAACGTGAGCAGGCTCAGGATGATGAAGGCACACATGCCTTCTATCAATTGGGATACGGCCGGAGACAACGATGTTAACGACGATAATGATTCCCAATTACCACCTACTAATTTGTAAACGGATAATTTAAATATTATTGTATAAATGTTTTTATTTAATTTCAGTTTTTTTTTAATTTTATGTTTTAATTTAAAAAAAAAATTTCCAGACGGATGGCTGCCGTCCGAAAATTTCCCGACGGCTGACCTCCGTCCGGAATCTTTTCCAACGACTTCTCACCGTCCGGGAATTTCCGGACGGCAGTTCCCATCGGGAATTTTCCGACGGCAACATCCCGTCCGGAAATTTTTTCTAAAAAAAATAAATCCCGACGGCTTTCTCCGCCGGGAAATTTTCCGACGGCAGTCCTCCGTTTGGAAATTTCCCGACGACGCAACTCCGTCGGGAAATTTCCGGACGGCAGTCATCCGTCCGGAATTTTGCGACGGTTTTCGGATTATTCCTTACGTCCGAAATTGCGGACGATTTGCGGACTGGAATTGATTGCCGACGCTCGTTTGCGGACGGCACTTGCCAGTCCCTAATCAGTCCCTAAATGCGTTTCCGGATGAATTAAGGACTGATTCTTCAGTCCCTAATCCGTGAATTTCTTGTAGTGTTGAGACTATAATGAGTTGTCGAATCTATGACAGCATTTTAATGCTACATGACCAGTTTTACCACATATTTGACAAAGTGGTCTTGAGTTACCAAGGTTGTTTGTAGGTTTTTGAGGTGAGAATGATGAGTTACTGGAATATATTTATTGTGTGAACCCACGGTCTCTAGAAGTAAAGTTAGAGCGACCACATTGATTATTTTTTTTGTTCTATAGAGTATGAGTAGTTACCTCGACCAAAGTTTGAGTTGTGTGAAGGACTAGTGAGGAACATGTTATTGTTATCGGTTTGTACAGTGAAGGCATGATGGTGAGATACTTCAGGAGGTTTGTGGATCTTGCTGGTGAGTGCAATACTTGTCAGCTGACTTACCACGTCTTCATATGTGGGGAACGATTCTCGGTGCATAGACGTGTGAATCACTGTGGTGAAAGCTTCATATTCTTTCCCACTTCCTTGAAGGAATCTAAATATTTTCATTAACTCTGAGAATGATTTTCCGATTGATGAAAGATGATCACATATTGACTTGAACTCCTTGATGTATTCTGTTATTGTTTTGCCTTCTAGAGCAATGGTTTGAAGGAAAGCCATTAGCTCAAACTCTCTTGATACTGAGATTTGGTTGAAGTGTCTGGCAAGAGCTTCCCATACGCCAATGGAGGTTTTGATACCAACAATTAATTCGAAGACATGTTCAGTAAGTGTTCCACATATCCATGACCTGACTAGGTTGTCTATTTTTCTCCAAAAGGAGTGTAGAGGGTTCTGGATTTGATTTACTAGCATTTGTTACTGTAATGGTTTGAGGTGGGATAGGGACCTCTCCTATAATGAATCCGAGAATATCGTGCGACTCCAACAATTATTCTATTTGGGGTTTTCATATAAGATAATTTGTGTTTCGGCCCGACTGGTGGTATCAAATTCATCTCCACAGCTGTCTGGATCTCAATATCGCCTTCATTTATGATCCATAAGTTGTAGTTCTTGCCCTCTAATACTGGTATGGGAGGTTCTATATTCTGCGTCTTTAACCTTTAATCAATCAGAAGATTTTAGGTTAAGTTTTAGGGATTACCTCAGCTTTCTTTGTCTGAATCTGGTGCTCAGTGTGGTGCTTTCTTGTGCTCGATCTATTTGTACTTTGTCTTATTCTTCTTTTAGCTCTTATCGATTTGAGACATGTTACCAACGTTTTGAATCCATATATAACAATTTGAATACGTTTTGAATGTATTTCAATCCATATCTACCAATTTCAAGTATCTATGAATGTTTTTCGACATATATTCTTCGATTCGAACTAATTAGAACGTCCATAAATTCATATATTACCAATTTAAACATGTTAGGAGTGTTTTTAAAAATATATATACATATTGATTTGAAAAAATTCTTAATGTATTTTAACCTATATGTCAATGTGAATTGTACTCGATACAATTGGTTCAATGCGCCATAAGTCAAGACAAAATTTTTAGAGGACCGATGCAACTCATATATAATAATAAGAATAATTATATTTAAATTATTTAATAAAATTATTTTAAATTTGTTAAATATTTTTTTAAAAGAATATTATAATTACGAGTATATTATTTCAATTTTTTAAGAAAAGTTATACTTTTAAATTTTTAATATAAATATTTTAAAATTTATCGTAATATTATTTAAATTTTTTTAAATTTTATAAAAAAAAATAAAGTGACGTTTTATTATAACACATTTATTGTTTGTACAAAAATAATTTATACCAAATGAATACAAAAGGTATATTCATAAATGGCTTTTTATATGATTTGTTATCATTTTATCATTTTAGAATATTGAACTTTAACCAAAATCATTTCAAAATGAACTCGTAGCTATAAATGTCTAATTTTTTACAACACCGTATCAATCGGACTCTTGAAGACATGCATAAGATTAGGCTTTATTTGGACTGTATGAAACAGATATATGAGAGCCATTTACGGACGAAGTGAAAGTAAATTGTATAAAAAAGGAAATTAATCATTTTTAATTTGTTTCCATAACAAAATAAATAAATAAAAGAATAAAATGGCAAGACACGAAATGATAACTGAAGATGGTTAAAGAGGTGTAGAATGGTTAGTAGGAAGTGGTTGCCACTTCACACAACCTAAAATCCAATTAACATTTTGTCTTTTTTGTTCGTTAAATTTAGTGTAATGAACTAAAACTAACTAACATCCCAAAAATAGCATTAATAATTATCCTTATAAATAATCAAAATATCATTAATATTTTTTCACCTCACCACAAGAAAACATCATTTTTTTTCTCTCGTTCTCTTTTTACGTTCATATATTATATATATTCATTATGGCGAACGTATTTACATTTGTGACGACAATCATTCTTGTTTTGTATGTTAACCATTATTATGGAGATGCAGCAACACCAGAGTACATCAAGTACAAAGATCCCAAGTTGCCTGTAGAGGAGAGGGTTGAGGATTTGTTGAACATAATGACCCTTCCAGAAAAAATTGGCCAGATGTGCCAAGTTGATCGAGCTAACTACTCTTTGTCACCTGGCCCTGGCTTTGTCCGGAAATATATGATCGGTAAGTATCTGATTCCTATAGCTATTTTTGCAACGAGAGCCTTGTGTTTAGCAGGGCCGGCTCAACCAGAGAAGAGGCACTGTGCCATAAAATTAAAATAGGCCTTTCGAAATGAAATATTCGATACAAAAGAATTTCTTTTATATACAATAAATATTTACAACATTCATTTGAAAAGAGCTATTTTATTTGCATGTTTTGAAACGAAATATTCGATCAAGCTTTTCACATCTAAATTCTGTATGAGACTAATTTCAATTATCATTAAAGCTAATCCATTCAACATTTCTTGTGACATAGTGGTTCGCAAGTACGACTTCAATAATTTGAGCTTCGAAAATCTTCTTTCTGCAGAAGCAACAGTAATTGGAATAGTCAATAAGATTCTATACGCAATTATTGCATTCGGAAAACAATTATACCGTTTCAATAATACTATTAAAGCAATTGTTCCTATCTTTTCATTTGGTAAAAATTCTCCAAGTAACTTTAACTCAACAAAACGCGCATATCCATTGCTAGTCATTCTTTTTCTATTTCTACAGATATCATATCACAAACTAACCACAAAGATCAAACAAAAAAGCTGATCCATCTGATTACGCAACAAAATAAAAAGAAAGACGACGAGAGACCAGAAACATATACTCAAATAATTTTCTGGATTTCTGGAAGAGAGTAAAAACCCTTAGAAAAGAGTAAAAAAGAGAATTTCTGGATCTAGGAATCGCTTGAATCCTCAAGTAATCGCTTTAATCATCAAGTAAAAACCCTTAGAAGAGAGTAAAAAAGAGAATTTTTGGATTTCTAGAAAGGGTTTTCTGGAAAACGTGGAAAACGTTTCTATATTTTTTAGGGATAAGAGTTTTCTGGGAACCGTGGAAAGAGTTTCTGTATTTTTTGGATAAAAATTTTCTGAAATCGTAGAAAAAGTTTCTATATTTTTAAGGGTAACTATTAAATTTTATTAATTTTTTTAATAATGGGCCCTCAATGAACTGGGGCCCTATTCCACAGCTCCTATGGAACATGGCGGTAACCGCCTCTGGTGTTTAGTTGTGGTTACTTAAACTACATTATGTACAGGTAGCATTTTGAGCAACCCTTATGACACCGGAGCTGATCCAGCGGAGAGATTGAGGCTTGTAAATGCTATTCAAAAGGAGAGCCTCTCCACGAGGCTCGGAATCCCGATTGTTTACTCGGTTGATGCAATTCACGGCCACAACACTTTTATCAACGCCACCATTTTCCCTCACAACATTGGCCTTGGAGTGACCAGGTTTGCCTACCGTCAATTGTACACTCCACACACTTTTTGTGTATGTATATATGAATGTATGTACGTACTCACACATATTGATATCTCAATTGTGGTTTTATGTTATGTTAGGGACCCTGAGCTTATAAGAAAAATTGGAGCTATAACTGCGCTTGAGGTAAAGGCGACCGGAATTGCTCAAGTATTCGCACCTTGTGTAGCCGTAAGTATAATGCCATGGATACGATTTTCGAACATGTAAATACGTGTCGCCAAAACATTAATCCTAACATTGAATGGAACAGGTGTGTCGAGATCCTAGGTGGGGAAGGTGTTACGAAAGCTATAGCGAAGATCCTTCGATTGTGAATATGATGACTGATATAATCGATGGCTTGCAAGGGAAAATCCCTCCGAACTTAGAAGGCCACCCGTATGTTGCTATGACCAAGTAAGAACATAAGCTTTGTATATATGTTGATTCTTGATAAATGCTGAATCTCAATGTGTATATATACGACAACGCAGGACTAATGTGGGTGGTTGCGCTAAACACTTTGTGGGCGATGGCGGAACACAAAACGGAGTCAACGAGTATAACACTGTGGCTGATAACAGTACGTTGTACGGAATCCATATGCCTCCATTTGAAATCGCCATCAAGAAAGGCATCACCTCGATCATGGCTTCTTACTCGAGTCTGAATGGCGTAAAGATGCATGCCAACAAAGCGTTGCTTACTGACTACCTCAAGAACGCTCTCAAGTTTCAGGTCGACCGAGACATTCACTATTCGTTCAACTTATTAAAGAATTCAATAGTCCTTTTGTCTTTGTTGTTGCATCCATGTTTCTAACAACAAAGAATTAATGTGCATAAATAGGGTTATGTCATCTCTGACTGGCACAGGATAGATAAGATTACCACTCCAGAGCGTGCTAACTACACGTTTTCTATAGAAGCATCAATCAATGCAGGAATTGACATGGTTAGCCACGCTTTTCGTAGCTGATTTGAATCAAAAATCAGTTTACAAACAAATTTGTTCGTTGATTATAATTCGATGGTTTGCAGGTTATGGTCCCATTTCGATTTGTGGAATTCATAGATAGCCTTACAGATCTCGTGAACCGTGGATTCATACCAATGAACCGCATAGACGACGCGGTTCGCAGGATCTTGCGTGTGAAATTTACCATGGGCCTATTTGAGAACCCTTATGCCGATCCAAATCCAATTTCCAAGCTTGGATCACAGGTTTGTAAGATTCTTCCCCTATTTGTACAAGACAGAGATCGAACTAGTTGAACTGAAATCCTATGTATAATCATGCAGGAACATCGAGAAGTAGCGAGAGAAGCTGTGAGGAAATCAATAGTATTGCTGAAGAATGGGAAGACAAAAGACGAGAAAGTTATTCCATTGGCGAAGAACGCAAAGAAGATTCTGGTTGTTGGCCAACACGCCAACAATTTGGGTTGGCAATGCGGAGGTTTCACTCTTACTTGGCAAGGATTCAACGGAACCAATGTCCCCGACAATGTTAGAATGTTTCTCCCAACGGGCAATACAACCGGTAACTCATTTCTAAAACGACAAAAAGTAGAATTCATATGCTAGAATCGCATGACAAAACGAACAATTGATGTTGCAGTTCTACCAATTTAACACTTTAAAACGATGAACATATACACCTATTCAAGCAAATACCTTGGCTTCATCAAAACATTTTCATGTAATGTTGGATCATATATAGGCACAACAATCTTGCAAGCTATAAAAAATACAGTGGACAAGACCACAACTGAAGTTTTCTACGTAGAAGAACCAAACGCTGACACCATCAAACTCCACAGTGATGCCTCCTTTGTGGTGGTTGTCGTAGGAGAGAAGCCATATGCCGAGACAAGAGGTGACAACCCGACGTTGGCCCTCCCTGAGCCAGGACCTACAATGATCGAGAACGTCTGTGGATTGAAATGTGTGGTTGTTATGATCACGGGACGTCCCCTTGTGATTGAACCTTATCTCCACATGATCGACGCCTTGGCAGTGGCATGGCTGCCGGGAACCGAAGGCCAAGGTGTCGCCGATGTGCTCTTTGGGGATTTCCCTTTCACGGGGACGTTGGCACGTACGTGGATGAAGAATGTTGATCAACTTCCAATGAATGTTGGGGACAAGAATTACGATCCTCTTTTCCCTTTCGGATACGGTATCAAGACCTGAAGATTTCTTGAAAGTTGTAACAAATAGTGTAAATATGTATATAGATTAACGTAACACTTAATTTTTGTTTTTCTAAAACTGAAATACACTCACTTTCTATATCTTTGAGGACTTGTTGGGTTGAATTCGAGAGATCATTTCGAGATGAAAACTAATTTCAAATCCATTACAAAGTCTCCATTGTTTGGTTGGCAGAGAAAGTCGTTCTCAAAAGAAGAGTTTGATATCATATAGCGGTCGCAACTTCTTACCTGGCAACTGTAAGAAATTAGATAATCTTATATGCGGAAACAATTAACAATAATCTAATAGGAGATTAAATCAACCAAACAATATTTATAAACATGAAAAATTATTGATGACTTACTTGATGAATCCATATTTTGTCGGTAGATCTTTTCTTTTCTCCAAGGCCAATTCCTCCTCAATGTTCTCTTTGATGATATAAGAGAATTATGTGCTTTTTTTTTTGTTTCTTTGTTTTTGTAATAATTTTGTGCTGTGATTAATCCACCGTAACAGAAAACAAAGAGTCATTTAAATAAATAAAAAAGACATGAGTTTAAAGACATGTCTTTTGGACATATCCTTTAACTTATAATAATTACAAATCGATATCAAACTTGTAATTATTCTCAAAATTGTCTTTGGATTTTAAATTATGCGGATTGGCACGGAGGGATTTTCACCCGATAATTGTCTCCTTAATACAACACTAATCATCACCGTGTGTACCTCAATAACAATTATCAAATACTTATATATTTATATGAATCAACGTTAGAATAAAATTTCTAACATTCTCCCACTTGATTCATATATGACAAGCATATATACAATCGTTGAGCTCACTTAAATGATCATATATACGAGTCACAATTTTATAAGAATTAAATTGACCGAATCATGGTAGTCACGGGCCTGGCAAAAGTCCCGATTCCTTCCATGTATCAGAAAACAATATAATTCAAACAATTGTAATTTGAGAAGATAGACATCTAAAATTATCTTTTCCGATAATGTCTTTAAACAAAGACTAAATATCTATAATCATAACAAACATGCATAACTAAAATATGATTCATAGATAAACAAAATCAAAACTTACATTGATATCTAGAGTTCAAATAAACTTCACTATGCAAGACTTATATTCATACATGTATAATCATCAGCAATACAAGGACTTCGCGACTACTCCCATTTCACTAACATGGCCAATAAAGATCTGTGGAGCTAGTCCTTTAGTCAACGGATCCGCAATCATATCATTGGTGCCGATATGCACAATTTGAACTTTTTGATTTTGCACTTCTTTTTTAACCGATAGATATTTTAAATCCATATGCTTGGCACTCTTGGAGTATCTATCGTTCTTCGAGAAGAATACGGCTTTCGCATTATCAAAATATATGTTCATCGGTTTAGCAATGGTACCAACGATGCCTAAACCATGAACAAAATTGCACAACCACAACAATTGAACTGTAGCTTCAAAGCATGCTACAAATTCAGCCTCCATAGTGGAAGTAGCAATGACAGACTACTTACCACTCTTCCATGAAATAGCTCCCCCAGCTAGAAGGAACAAATAACCAAATGTCGTTTTTTGAGTATCCGAGCATCCGACATAGTCTGAGTCTGAATAACCAACAATCTTAAGATTGCTAGTTCTTCTATATGTGAGCATGTGATCCTTGGTGCCTTGTAGATATCTTAAAACTTTCTTTGCAGCTCTCAAGTGAAGTTATCCGGGATTTTATTGGTAAGGGCCTAGCATACCAACCGAAATATTGATATCCGGTCTAGTACAAGTCTGAGCATATATCAAACTTCCGACTAAAGAGGCGTAAGGAATATCATCCATTTTCTTACGTTTTAAGTCATTCTTAGGACATTGGGATAGACTGAAACGATCCTCTTTCTGTATGGGAATGGGACTTTGTGAACACGATTCCATTTTAAATCTTTCTAAAACTTTTTCGATGCAAGCCTTTTGAGACGATCCCAAAATTCCTTGTGATCAGTCTTGAAATATTTATATTTTGCCAACATAGGAAGCCTCACCCATATCTTTCATCTCAAAGGTATTAGAAAGATAATCCTTAATATCATGTAATAACCCACGATCATTGGTGACAAGTAGAATATCATCTACATACAATACAAGGATTATAAACTTGCTTCCTACAATCTTTATGTAGATACACCGATCAATGGTCATTTCTACAAACCCATATGACAATACAGTATCATTGAACTTCAAGTACCATTGTCGAGAAGCTTGTTTTAATCCATAGATATATTTCTTCAACTTACATACCAGATTGCTTCTACTTGTGGTCTAAAACCCTGGAGGTTGATCCATATATACCTCTTCTTCTAAATCTCCATTGAGAAAAGGTTGTTTTAACATCCAATTTGGTGAAGCTCAAGATCAAAGTGAGCCACCAAAGCCATGACCATCCTTAAAGAGTCCTTTCTAGAAACCGGAGAGAAAGTATCTTTGTAGTCAATACCATTCTTTTGAGTGTAACCTTTGGCAACAAGTCTGGCTTTATACTTCTCGACATTGCCCTTAGAGTCTCGTTTGGTCTTAAAGACCCATTTACAACCAACTCTTTTAGAATCCTTCGACAATTCCGTCATTTCCCAAACATTATTGACATCCATAGATTTCAACTCTTCCTTCATTGCCATTAACCATTTATCAGAATTTCTACTGCTCATGGCTTGGTCAAAAGAGACTGGGTCATCATTCATGCTCAAGTCATTTTCATGTTTAGGTGCATAACACATATAATCCTTTGGAATAGCTGGTCTTCTATCTCTAGTAGACGTCCTCAAAGCTATTCCTTCTTGAGGTTTCACTTGTTCATTTTCTTGAACATTTTCTTGCTCTTCTTGAACAATGGCATCAATAACTAGGTGTGGAGTATTCAGTTCTTGTTGTTCCATATTCACGCCCTTTGGCTGTACTACAATAATAGGAATATCAATATAAGATGAATCACTTGATGGATTTTGGTCCATCAATGACTCTCTTATCTCGATATCACGTACTCCCACACTCCTACTGACTTTCACCATTTTCAATGAAGCGAGCATTCTCAGGCTCTACAATTCTCGTACTATGGTTTGGACAATAGAATCTATAACCTTTTGAACTCTCTAGATATCCAATAAAATAACCACTAATGGTTCTGGAATCCAATTTCTTTTCATGTGGATTATATATCCTCACTTTGGCTTGACAACCTCATACGTGAAGATGTCTTAAACTAGGTTTCCTAGATGTCCAGAGTTCGTAAGGTTTCTTAGGAACTGCTTTCCTAAGTTCCTATTCAGTATGTATGCAGTTGTCCTCAATACATACATCCACAATGAAATAGGTACAGAACTATTACTCATCATACTCCTAACCATTTCCATCAATGTACGATTACGCCTTTCTGCAACGCCATTCTGTCGTGGCGAGCCGAGCATTGTATATTGCGCACAAATGCCCTTAGACTCAAGAAGTTTCTTAAATAGACCCGGAATTTGTCCAACTGCTGATGTCTTTTCATAATAATCACCACCTCTGCCGGAACGTATTACCATAACCTTTCTATTTAGTTGTCTCTCAACCTCCGTAATGAATGTCTCAAGGACATCAACAGATTGGGACTTTTCATGCAGCAAATAAAGATAAAAGTACCTAGAATAATCATCAATGAAGGTGATGAAATACTTTTCACCGCTCCAAGATGGTACATCAAAAGGACCACAAATATCTGTATGTATCAAATCGAGTAATCCGCTACTCCTAATGGCAGTATGTTTAGACACATATTTGGTTTTCTTACCCTTAATGCAATCCACACTAGTATCATTCCAATTGGTAAAATCCAATTGAGATAAAATTCCATTTTGAATTAGTCTTATAATCCTCTCCTTGGATATATGACCGAGTCTTTTATGTCACAAGTCAGCGGAGGACTCGTTAAGTGCATTCCTCTTCATACCAATATCACATTCAACATTATATAGGGAATTAACAAAAGTAGAGTTTAGATTGAAACAATACAAAGTATCAGACAATGAACCAGTACCGCAAAGGTTTGTGCCACGGTACAATGAAAACTACCATGTCCAATATTAAAATTAAATCCTAAAACATCCAACCGCGAAGTGGAAACAAGATTCCTAGAACAATCAGGAACATATAGACACTTCTCTAGATCAAGGCAATAGCCCGTATCCAACATGATTCTATATGTCCCGACACCTTCAACTCTAGCTTTCATCTTGTTTCCTATAAATAGAAAGTTTTCACTTCCCGACATTCGTTGGAGATTTAGGTAACCCTGCATAACATTTGAAACATGAGTGGTTGCACCAGTATCAAGCCACCAAGTATTAGAAGGAACTTCAATCAGATTTGATTCAAGAATACAAAAACAATATGTATACCTCTCTTTTCAAACCATGCCTTCCTTTTCAGGAAATCAGCCTTCTTGTGCCCAGGTTTGTTGCAAAAGAAACATTTCAGATTCTTTTCAACATTTCCTTGCCCTTCACCATGTTGCACCTGATATGGCTGCTTTCTCTTTTTCTTTCTTTTCTTACTTGGAGCTTTGCCGCCACTTGAACCAGCATTTGGATGACCACGATAAGAAAAATTGGCTTGGGGAAACTTGACCTTAAGGTCTTCCTTTTGCCTTGCCTCCTCTTGCATGAGTATGGCCTTGGTATCCAAAACAGACAATTTTTCCTTGAGTTGGTTGTAAGTTCTCCAAAATTTTTTCAAATCATCACCTTTGCACGATTTCAGCATGAACTTAACTAACACACGCTCACCAAGATTAATATCCAAACTTTTGAGTTGGTTATAGGTATTCACCATATGAGTGACATGGTCATCCATAGACTGAGATATGTTGTACTCTCTTGTCGATAAGTCATTAATGAGAGCAGCAACAACAGACTTATCCACAATGTCTGTCATTGTACACTTCTTTATCTCAGACAGGAATTCCTTCATATTTTCAGTCTTAGGTTGGGAAGGTTTAACATTAGGCGATATGCTAAGCTTGAGAGAGCTCATCATAAGCATATTCGGCATGTCCCAATTCTCCCTCAGTTTCTTGTCTGTCTCAAAACTTGTATCAGTCGGTTTAATATGCTCATCCATAATGAGAGCTGAATTGAGTCCCAAAAGGCCAGCATTTAGCTTCACATATTCGATCTAGTCGTCATAATTATGCCCATTAAACTTGATATCATTTGCAGTCATACTTAACATTGTTGAGGCCACTGCAAAATAATCACATCTCACATTTAATTTGCTTTGAATTCAGAAAATTATTCAGACTATATAACTTATACTAAAATATTGTATTTAAATTCACCTTTGGGCAAAATTTAAACACAATCAACATGCATCAAGCAACTTATATAAGATTAACCACAATGTTACTTTGACATATAAGCCATCTTTGGATGTACACATATGTTAATTAAACAAAGTTCATAATCTACTTCAATTATTATTAAACATGAGTAAGATCTACGTTTGGATAACCGTATAACTACATGTTAATAACTATAAATGTTTATCATCATTCTTAAATATCATTATGAATTTAAACATTTATATAAATAATTTAAATCATTAATAAACTCGAGTGGACCACTTTGGTGATTAACGCACTCACTATATATTAATGAATTAAATTACGTGATCCAAAAGAAAGATATATCTAGAATTCAGATTTTACAAGAATTCTGTTTGTCTATATAATTATAAAGATTTCATCATCTCAATGAAATATTTATTTGGTCTGGTGGTCGTGGCCAGGCCAATGGCACAAATAATCCGGGTTCCAATCCCACATAACCAATATTTCTTTTATTATTTTTTTGTATATATTATGTATATAACAAACATAACAAGTTCATATTGAATTTGTGATGTGACCTAGTGGTTTATCACTCACTCAACGCATTCTGGCACCGGTTCGAGTCCCTGCATAACCCTTTCTTTAATTTTCCAAAAATCCTTCGAAACCCACCGGAATTTGAAGCCGATTCGTCGACGAAACGATTGGAGGTCTGTCGGTTTGGAATCCGACCACCACAAGACGGTGACCAACGCCGAAATCATCCCTCTAAAATTCCAAAATTTGGTGGAGCAACCCACCGATGATACGACATCTCTGTCACCGACGAGCGGCGAAACGACACGTCGAATCGATGTCGATGTCCTTCCCTCATTGCCGATAATGAATCGAAACGTTTAACACATACGAGACGAATGGACACGTTCGTCACCGCGGTCGTCCATGGTCTCATAAATTTCCGACGGCGATGGCGACGGTGACGGCTTCGGTGGTCGGTGAGGCTTCGGTGGATAGCGAAGGTTTCGGAACGGGGATCGTGGTTTGTGGATTCGGATGAAAGGTTATAGAGGAGGAGCAATCCTTCATCCCCTCCCATTCAACAATTAATGAATGAAACCGAAGTCATGGACACACTTTCACACTTTCTCAAGGTATGTATTTTTTCTATTTCTTTTTATCATATTATGTTAACTTTAGACTTATTGTTTAATATTTCTTATGTAGCATATCGAACACAAAGATAGATAACTATGAGATATTATTTTCTTTTCGTCCAACTTGATTAGGTATTATGTGATTTAGCGTATGGATGATGATCAAATTTTACATAAACGAATTCTACCTGAGTTGATTTAGTGTGAAATAATCAACATCTTGAACCTTTCCTTAGTTTGAGTTTTCATCTCACCAGCGAACATTCTAAACACAATGAATGTATCAGATTTAAGTCTTAGAAAATAAACCATAACATGAGAGAAATCTTAAATTTAACATGAAATGCTCCCTCATGGCCTCCACCATGTCTGTCATCAAGTCTATTTTAGGATCGTGGAGATAAGACTAGCTCTCCCACTATCATAGTTGTTAGGTCTTTAGTTGGTTCAATGACCCCTACATATGGGTCAAACCTTTTTTGCAATGAACAAAGTACCTATGATACCATTGCATCCTCTTTAACTTCATCTCCAAAGGCCCTCATTTCATTCGCAAATTCAGTGACTTTGCAAAGTCTTTAATACTTTCCTTTTCACCTTACTTCATTGTATGGTAATTTTTTATAAGCCTTTTCATAGTCACCTTAGGATACCCTTACAACCTCTCTTTCAATAAATCCCATGATGCCTTAGAAGTCTCACAAACTGAAAGATGAGCACCAAAAATCTCCTTGACACTACCCTATTCTATTACTAGATTGCAATTTATTCCTTAGCCTCTAGTTCTTCCATGTAACTAAAAGCTCTATGTTGTTCCTCTTTAGTAGGGACATCTCCCATTACAAGTCTCTCTAGTGTTCCTTATGTCACAACTGTCTGGATCTCAATATCGCCTTCATTTTATGATCCATAAGTTGTAGTTCTTGTCATCTAATACTGGTATGGGAGATTCTATATTCTGCGTCTTTAACCTTTAATCAACCAGAAGATTTTAGGTTAAGTTTTTCGGGTTTACCTCTGCTTTCTTTGTCTGAATCTGGTGCTCAGTGTGGTGCTTCCTTGTGCTCGATCTATTTGTGCTTTGTTTTATTCTGCTTTTAGCTCTTATCGATTTGAGACATGTTACCAATGTTTTGAATCCAGATATAACGATTTGAATACGCTTTGAATGTATTTTAATCCATATCTACCAATTTCAAGTATTTATGAATGTTTTTCGACATATATTCTTCGATTCGAACTAATTAGAACGTCGAGCCCTTTGAAAGTTTGAATGTGATGAAGTTTGATATGTTGATATTCACTGGAAAGGGAAAGCGTTCTTGCTCTTCCATTGTAGGTTTAAAGAGAGATCTTGCCTCGCTGAGGCTCTCAAACCATAAAAACTTTAAGTGTGTATCATGAGGAACAGGAAGAAAGAGAGGGAGAGCTGAGTATAGCTTCAAGAAAACATTTCATTCATGATCATTTTGAGTTACAATTGTTCTGTTTTTATACTAAAGCAGAGGATGCAAAATGACAAGAAGGGCCTTCTGCTATACTGGACGCTCCTAACAATCTCTAACAGCTACACACGTACGGAGGCTCGGTGCTATTCCTTGGAGTGAGATCCTGCAGGATTGTCCTTTAATGGAATGATTCAGGTGAGTGTTGACGTTGCTGGATTCATTCTCTTTGTTGTCTTCTTTGTTGTTGTTGTTTACAGAGGTATTTCCTGATAAGCCTGTCGTCTCATTCTTAGTTTTTGCTGATGCTGCAGGGACGGTTTCTTGAGTTCTGGTCATCGTGACTGTAGATTGAATATGTGAGCTTATAGATAAATACAAATAGACAAACAAATCACTGCTATTATAACCACATATTAATGACTTGTGAACTGATTAGACAAAAAAAATAGACGAATTTCGGATGATTATTCGGGTAATTTGGCCATTTTAGTGAAGAGAAAGTCAATGGGTTTTTGAGTTCGATTGATAGGGAGACGAGGAGAATTACCAAGTCAAAACACGAAGGGAAAAGTCTACTTGCATGGAATACAAGAGAAGAGACTTTTCTCCCTTCACAAGGAAAATATCTGTCCATGTTTTCTCCTCTCTCCCGCGACCAGAATTCTCTCTCTACCTTCTCTCTCTTATATATAACTTCGTAAAATTAATTTCTGGGTTCTGCTTCCTTCTCTCTCTTGAGCCTTCAAGATTCCGTAAAGAGTTTACTTTATGTTCCTTGTCTTTCTCTAGATTCGACAGGTTTGTGTTGTGTAATGCTCATCTCTTTGTCCTTTGGTTTCTGTTTGATTTTAAGTTGCTCTGGTATTCGTTTTCTCACCATTTCCAATCTACCCGTAACGCCACCGGTGCTCTTCCGTGTTCGGACACAGTTCCACACAGTTCCCGGATTGTTTTTCTAACCAATGGCCCAGAAACCTGTTTTTTTTATTTTTCAGTTTGAATCGAGTTATCTCACAGTTATGTCCCGTTGACATTCGTTTTCTAGTTAAACAATGATTGCTTGTTTGTTCGATCTCCTGCAAGTACATGAACTCACCATAGCTTCGTTTTCCTTTTCCGGCATTAGGGTCTTCGTCATCTCCTAGAGGATGTTTCGATAAGAAAACGTGAGACACACGTTACCTTTGGTAACAAAAGGGCTGAAAGTCCGGTTCGTCAAGTGTCCGAAGTGCTTGAGGGTTCTACTTGAAGACGAAGATGTGCCTGTGTACCAATGCGGTGGTTGTTTCACCATTCTTCAAGGTAATCCTGTTCTTGTTCCTATGTCCTGGTATCCATCTGGGTCCATTCGATCCTGGTACAAGCTACTGAATCTGATTTTGCTATGTTTGATCCTATGTCCTTGGATCCGTTTGGTTTGATTTTGATGTTCAAACTTTTGGTGTCTCGTACTGATTTCTCTGTTTTGAATCTTGAACTTATTTGTTGGTTTCTCTGTGACGCAGCCAAAAACCGGAACATCAGTGCAAATGTTACACAGAATTCCGCAGAAACAGAGGGGATTCTTCCTAGTGAGCTGCAGAGTGTGTCTGAAGTCGAAGGGTCTAGCAGCTCAAGCCCAGAAATGGTCGTTTCATCCTCTGCAGAATTTTATGAAGGCCAAGAGCACAAGAATGGTCCAAATGGATCTGTAGATTACATAGGTGAGGAGTCAGCTGGTGCGGGATTGTCTATCCGAGAGCAAGCTGAGGATATCCAGCGGCTTAGAATTTCTGCTGGCGATCCTAAGCACAATGCAGAAGAGATCTCTAGATTGGAGGCTGATGACAGCACTGACGAAGTAGCTACTGAACAAGATCCTGATTCGGGAAGCTCGAGCTTTGATCAAGTCGTGGCTACACCAGAGACTACCTTGTACGTCAATGATTCCCCTAGGCAGAGAGCCGGGTCTTCTCCTGAGATTCTTCATGCTTTTCCTTACGGAGAAGAGCACAGTCATAGAAACGATTACAGTGGCCACCTTCGTGGAGAGACTACAGATGACCATCAAAGTAGAGATTCTCTTACAAACAAACCCTCTTCAGCTTATGATGGGAGTGTGTCTTCATACGACGGAAGGGAAAATCAACATCCCAACAGTGCAGGAGTTTCTCCGGCAAAAAGACTCGGGGACTGGAAATACGTAATGCAAGACCACCCTGAGAACAAAGAGCGAGGCACAAGTTCATCAGCCATGATATCGGAGGATGCACATTACGGGACCAGATACAACTCGCGAGATAAGTCTAGGTCCCAACAACTAGGAGGAGCAGGAGAACGTCTGTCTAGGTATTGGCACAGACAAGGGACACAGCAAACTCAATCTTACTTATCTCGCTATGGTCAAGGATCTTCCTTCACGAGTGCATACGAACATGGAAGCCGTTCCTATCATTCACACGATGACTTTGAAAGCCATTCCCGTGCATTCTCACATCAAATGCCTCCATACAGTGGACACAGGCATTCTGGACCTGGTTTACACTGGAAGGAAAACCATACCCATGGATACATAAACCACGACGGTTTTGACCATATGTATAGTGACATTAGATACGGCATACGTACCAGGGCAAGGGATTGGGGTCAGACGAGTATGGCCACATGTATACCGTTCTCAGAAGAGTCAATGACAAACAGAAGATACCTGGTTGGTCACCCGAGGTGGCATTCAGGTCAGCTCCATGCTTCTTACGGTTCATATCCTGGAAGTCCACAACGACAACTAGAACCGCAGTATTATCCTGGATGGAGCCGTGAGATAGTCTCTGATGTGGAGGATCAGCGTAGGCGTCCGAGGCATGAGGTACAAACATATCCCAGAGAGAGACATGTAGCTAATCGTCATGTTCGTCCCACAGCTGGTGGTGCTCCTTTTATTAGCTGTTGTCATTGCTCAGAGACATTACAAACGCCTGTAGACTTTCTGATCTTTAAGACGAAGTATCATTTTCTCAGATGTAGCACTTGTATGAATATCCTCAGATTCTCCCTTCAAGATGGGACTCGTTTAGTTCCTGCCATGAGAGACACTCGGCCTGAGTCATCTAATGACATAAATGCCCGTGGAAGTGTGAACTCGACATTAAGATCTTCCAGAAACGAAGATCCAAAACCGGAGAAGAGGAGCTCCTCAGGTCAGAATGAGAAGTTGCCAATGACGAGAGGCTCCCCCCTTCACCGACTAATGGGATATTCCACCGTGAGCCAAGTCTTTAAAGTTCCCCAGCGCTCTTCTTCTCCAAACATCTCAGATTATAATCAAACCTCGAAGAACTGAATCTGCAAGGATACTGCTGCTGCAATAGGAAGTTTTGCCTTTGAATTCCTTATTCTCTCCCACATATCTGTATAGGTGAAGGATTTGTTTCTTCTGTTCATGTTAAAGTAGAATAAACGATAACATTTTTGCAATGTTAACATAGTATACACAAAAGGGCTTACAGATACTGCTTCCTTGTATAGTCCACGATGAGGACTGATGTTTGTATAAATATTCCATTCGTTTTTCCGACTTTTGTACACACGTATATACTGTGAGGTCTGATGCATTGATTCTAACTTGAAAAAGCAATATTTTCAGAAAGGTCTTACAAAGTATATCTGTATGAAATCAGTTGAAGCTGTCCTTATACTGTCCCATTCTTCTGTTGGATACAATGGAGATCCTCTGGTCCTGCAGCATGTTCATGCTCGGGGCCAAGAGTCTCGTGTACCGGTCAAAATACAGAAGCTGCTTCATTAGAAGAGCAAATTCTCTTGGGAACTTCAGCCCATAAGATTCGCTGACACGCACCTGCCAAATAAAGAAACCTTAGTTTCATCCATATGCATTTTACAGAACCTAGAATCTTTATAATTATAGGGCTGGATAGCATTTTTTATGGTAAAAGTTCGATATTTTGTTTGCATGCTTGAAAGAACCATGAGCGTTTCAAGTCAGTGAGTTAGAATTGTTAATGTTAACATCTACTGTACTTGCTTGTTAATTCAAGCTCACCACATCAAGGAAAAGAGCATTCATCTGTCTCTCATCCACAACAACATTAGCAGCAACAGAGGTTGTGTTTGAATTTGTCCCACGTCCCGTAGCAACTAATATCTCTGTATCTAGGTCCTGTAAAGTGAGAAACCTTTCAATTGAGGACACATAAACAAACCCCTATAAACGAAATGGAAATGGACCATGTTCATAAGATTAACATGAGTTGCCATACTGAGATTCCCTTACATGTACTATGTTGTAACATTTCCGTCATACAGAACATGCAGGTTAAAGAGAATTGCTATGGTTTTCCAGAAGATAAGGCATGTATCTGCAAGAACTAAATTGCTTGCCTGGATGGATGAGAATATCTTCTCCAAGTCTCTCGCAAAAGCTTTGGCATCCACATCTTTGTTTGTGGCACCCATTTCAATCAAAGCTGATGCCATGGCTTCATACTCTTCACTCGCAATTGATGTCAAAAAAATTTCCATAGCAGCCCAAGTTTTCGGGGATATCCGACCAACGATGCCTGAGAAAAACACGGATTTAGATGCTTAAATATACAGCAGAATATATTCATGAATATCAATCACCAAGAATGGAAGGCATCATGAAATCAATTCATGAAAACCAAAAGTAAAAATGAACAAACAAATACCACACGTAACAGTTGGAACACTAACTAGGATGGAGATAGAATGATTTACCAAAATCAAGAAACCCAATCCGACCATCACGTAACAGCCACAAATTTCCTGCATGTACATCAGCATGGAAGCTTTCACACGCAAGCAGACTGCCAAACCTGGAGATAACATTACAACGAATTCCTACTTATAGTTTCATAAAGGGTGATGAGCAATCTATTCTATACACTTGCATTATTGCAATCTTACCACACATTAAGGGCAGTAATAAGGCTGTTCTCTGGACTGGAAACAAGTGAACTTATTGAATCCAGGTCAGTAAGAGGAACTCCATACAGCCTCTCCATGGTAAGAATCCGCTTGGTGCTGCAGTGCTTATAGACTCTTGGAGCAGTAGCTTGCCCTGACAATCCCATGGATTCAAGATATCTCCTAAATGACTCGATATTTTGAGCTTCCTTATAAAAGTCAACTTCTTCAAGCATTGACTCGCGAATGTCCTTGACAATACCAACCTATAACACGATGATTGTTTGTTAATACAAGAAATGTAACAACTGCAAATGATGGAAAACGAGTTCAATATGTCTCTACATCCACTTCAGAGCTTACCATAGAAGTACGATTGAGCTCAGGATTAAGGAACTCCAATATACGGGCAACAACGTAAACAAAGTTCAAATCTGCCACTAGGATATCCTCTATTCCAGGCTTCAGTACCTTGATAACCACATCCTCTTGGGAGCCTCTAATCCTTGCACCGTGGACCTGATTAAGATGATATCCTTAAGCAAAAGAATTGTACATGAAGAAAACAAAACAACTAAATGAAAGGGAATTAGATGAACACACTTGTGCTATAGAGGCAGATGCAACTGGTGTAGGATCAACATACTCGTATACACTTTCTATGGGTCTCCCAAGTTCCTCTTGCAAGATTTTCTGGATCACTTCAAACGGCACTGGGGGAGCTCTGTCAAAGCACCTCTGAAATTCTTCGACATATTCAGGAGGGAACAGTGTCGGCGCAGATGCAACAAACTATAAAATATAAAAAAATCACCACATTAGTGTCAACTAGTCTCTGCATAGAAAGATAATTAAATTGAGAGGTAACAATATGATGCCTCAGCTTCTCCACATTACAAAGCAAGAAAACTGCAATAAGCTGGAGTTACCTGACCCAGTTTAATGTAAGTAGCTCCCATGCGTTCGAAGAGTTTCCTCAAATATAGTGGAGAAAGTAACCCAAGCTGCAATTGAGTTGGCAATCCAGTGGACACATTTGTTGACTGCAATGGAAGAATGCCTTAGTGGTTGAAATCAGAGTACAAAAGGACACTCTGGAAGCTTGATAAACAAAACGACAATAAGAAAACAACCTAGCTGAACATTAAGTCTCAAAATGCTTACACTTACGATGAGAAAGAGAGGCCTAAACATTTAACAGTCGAACATGGACATGGTCTATTCTACAATGGGACTAGAACCCACAGCCAGGAAGGCATTTGTTAGATGGAATTGCAGGGCTTCCAAATTCTCTGAAGATAATTTGCTTAACATGGAAGCTAGTATCCAAAAGGTAAACTTATAACATTTAGAGGATAAACAAAGTGAAACTGCGATCTTTTACCAATTTGTTATACAACTACAAACTCATCAACCGTGTAGTCTCCACATATTTGTACTTCTATTGACAATGAGACCGAAGATACAAGCAATTCATGTCCTACAATTATGAACTACACGCTTGAAACTAAGATGCAAACCATAAATACAACCAACATTCACCTTTGATACATCATTTAGCCACTCCCCTCCAACCCCTACGACGGCCTGAATGCCTTGGACAAGACGTAACGCTCCGCGTGGACCTGTGTTTATGGATGTCTGAACTATGTCTTCCACCAGTTTGGGTAAGTTCTCTATCCGGCCTGCATGAAATACCAATATCCAACAGTGTTAGATGTTCCGTTGCAGTCACAAACTGCCGTCACCAGAAATCAATGCCCTAAAATCAATTTCTAATTGAGCAGAGAATATTCCGATAGGTTTCGACGAAAATCTCCTGCACTAAATTCTACAGGAACACCGTTAATCAATCATCCTAGAAACGGGAAAACAAACAATCCGTCCGCAATTCGTCACAGCCCCAACAATTCCTTACTTTGGAGACGAGAAGTGAAAAGATCCTGAGCTTGCGAGTACTGCGCCAAAAGAACAAAACCCTTCGAATCTTTTCGCCCAAAAAGCCTCTTAGATCTTCCAGGACCATTCCCAACGACGGGAACCTGCCACGAACAGTCATCGAAATTAGCGGAGGGAAATGGCGGCAGTCAATTAGGGCACAGAAATCCCAAAGCAGCGGAGGAATCAGATCCTGAGAATGACCTGAGAACGGTGGAAGAACGGCAAGCGCGTGGTACGGAAAGCTGAGACTGACATCGCCGGGGGAGATTGAAGCAGGAGAAGACAACAGCAACTGATGCGGTCAGCTCTTTGTTTTCCAGTGTCCGCAACGGCGCCGTTTGAACATTTAAAATATCTTTTTAAGATGATGCAAAAAAGAAAGTGTAGGAAAAGACGCCACGTGGAACCGTGAAGGGGTGTCTTTACTGCTTCTCCCCACACCATATTCGTGAATTTTCTTTTATTTTATGTGATATTCTTTAATTTTTAGTAAAACACATTTATGATAAAGTTTCATACTTATTTCTTTAAACACTATTACAATATCAATTTTACCCTCGTGGTGTTATAAGACTTCACGCATACTTTCGTAAAATTAATAAAAAAATTAGAAAAAGATATATACTCTTATATTTTGTTAGTGAAAATACATACGTATTGACATTTTTGTTAGTGAAACGAAAACTATTTTAAAATTGAAGGGAGAGAACGAGAGAAGATTTTAAAACTGAGAGTAATTTTCAGCCATTTTTCAACGGTTTCGAATATTTTTCAACAAATTTCGAGCGATTTACAAAGATTTTGGAGCGATTTTCAGTTATTTTCATCGATTTTCGAGGGTTTATAGGTTATTTTGGTCGTTTGGGATGCATTAGGAGGGTCTCATGGGTTATATGGGTCGCACGGGGAGAGTCTCATGGGTCATATGGGTCGTTTGGATCGTACTGGGTCGCATTAGGAGGGTCTCATCGGTCATTTGGGTCGCACTAGGTCGCACTGAGTCACATTAGGTTGCACTGAGTCGCATTGGATCGCATTGAGTCACATTAGGTTGCACTGAGTCGTACTGGGTCGCAGAGGCAATTTGGGAATATCAATATTATAAGGGTACTTTTGAAGTTAATTTTAGCTAGGAAAAGGTAGGCTTGAAGTCAAAATAACATTTCTAGGGTACTAGGAATATACCCGCGCGATGCGCGGGAATATATGTAAATGTATCATTTAGAATATATATTAAAGTTATGTATTAGTTAAATGAAGGAGAATAAAATATTGTAATGGGTGTATATGATAAAATGTGAAATGAAATGAAGTGAAACAAAACTAAGTTTATATGAAAAAGAATGTTATTCATAAATAATATTAGTAGGAAAAATGGTAGTCGAACAATATTTTTAAAAGAGTGCATTATTGTAAACGCGTTGTCATGGAGGATTATGTATGATAGGATGGTTAGATTGGGTATGGTCGTACGACCTGAAAGAGCGAAAAAATAATACCAGTTAGTAAAATAAGAAAAACACGGTTAGTAAGTATTTGAGTGAGTCATGAAAGTGCTTTTATGCTGACCTTATGTATTTGGTAGTCCAGTGAATATTTCTGCATAGACAACATTTGTTATGAGCGATTGTTGTGTGCATTCTTTGTCGAGATCTAAGATACGCAATCAGTTGGCTGATGTCACTCTTGATAGTGCAACATACAACTGTCCGTGGCTGAAAACCGGTTTTGGAAGATACAATCCAATCTGTTTCAAACTTTGACCCTGACTTTTATTTATCGTCATTGCATAGCATAGACGAATAGGGAATTGTCGTCTTCTTAGCATAAACGGGAGGGCTGAGTCACTGTGTGACAAAATGATTCTAGGTATAAGGACTTTGTTACCAGTATGAGTGCCTGTGATAATCTCTGCTTCCAAAACTCGTGATGCTAATTCAGTTACGACCATTCGTGTTCCATTACACAGACCTTCTTTTTGATTGATATTCCGTAGCAACATAATGGGGGCACCAACCTTCAAACATATGTTATGTTTTGGGAAACCCGGAAATTCAAGAGAGTTGAGGTATTCAATAGGATAAAATGATTGCCAATCAGTAGTAGGAGCACTATCTAGGCCTATAACGTCGGAACTTAAGAATTCAACAATTTTGCCTGGAAGCTTTGTGAGGAGGTAATGATTGATCTCATCAACATGGGCATTCCGAGGAGTTAAAATTGCCCTTTTTGTAAGATAGGATCTGTCCTTGAATGAATCTACAAAATTTGGATACGTCACATGCACGAGTTCTTGTAGTGGCTCTGCTGTCAATTGAAGCAATAATCCCGTATCAACAAAGACTTTTCTCCATCACTTAAAGGATCGGCCTTGCTTACATGTTTACGTGCCTGACCATTCCCCACATCCAATAACCATTTTACGAACTCGACCTCATGTTGATTTAATCGCATATTTTGCGTTAATGTAAATACGTGACAGGATTGCCATAGGTGAGATCGACTAATTGATACCATCAGAGTGTCAGTCCTACCCCCGCGAGTGACTGGTAAGATTTGACGAAAATCACCTCCTAAAAGAATTGTTTTTCCACAAAAAGGTTTTTCAGCTAGTTCTTCATCGTCGATAGACATTATATCTTTCAATGTGCGGTCAAGTGCTACAAAAGCGTGTCGATGTGCCATGGGAGCCTCATCCCATATAATTAATTCTG
>CM071873.1:33135331-33151736 GCA_036759665.1 Gynandropsis gynandra | reverse complement strand
CAAACGCAATTAGAATGTTCGTAGTATGAAAACATGAAAATTGTAAGTTTTCCATGTCCAAGAATTCTAAACCCACAATATCTACCCATGGAACGATGTTTGACGCATATCCATTGAAAAATTTAACATATTCTTTTTATCGCCTCAACAATGAGTTTTAATTTATACGAAATAATCTGAATATTGAGATTGGTGTCTGCCCATCACATAAATCCAAACATGATCTTTGACATATTGTCTTCAAATCCTTCCTTAATTTATTTTTTTCCTATAAAATTCAAAACCATGTTGAAATTTTTTATTCTCGATGTGGTGAGTTATTTTCAATATGTCAGTTCCTAAAAGATTCGAACCGATTTTTTCAATTGTTCTCGTCCATTGAAAGACCATTGATAAATGACAAGGGATGACATTTGTTGATAAACTTCAATGTACTTTCCAACGTTATAGACAAATGGATGAACGGAGCACTTCCATTGATTTACCGTTGAAATTTGTAACAAATTCCTACAGTTCGACCACTGATATTAGTTGAAATTTTTTTCAATGGACAGAACCATTGAAACTTTCTTTGAAATTCATTTGTTTTTCTAGTGTTTCTTTCGGCATGCCATCATTCTCTGTGGATCGTATCTGAGATGGATCGATCCCTTCAACAAAGAGGCAATTGGCGGAGCTCGTGCTGAACGAAGAAGGCGTCAATGGTGGGAGAAAAATGCGGTAAAAAAAAAGAAGGCAAATGAGGAGGGTGATAGAAAGGTATATGATAAAAACGTCAAAGAAGGAGAGCAACCATGGAGAGATACCATGAAAAAATATGAGGTCTATGAAGGAGCGGAAAGAGATCGAGAAATTGTGGTTTTTAGGTTAGGTTAATTTTATGAATAAAATGGTAATATTTACTGAGGTTTAGGTTAATTTTAAAGAAAACAAGTAATTTTTTATTTAATATTATTAAATATTTAAGATTTTATTGGAAATTTATATGTTATCCTTTTATAAAAAGTCAAAATTATTTAATGAATAAAATATACAATAATATGCTAATCCGTTTAGGAAAATTTGATACCCACGGAGGATGGCTCGGGATATCCGTTCATACTCCAATTTAACTTTTTTATGGTATTACATTTTAATTTTTTAAGGTATTTGAATTATTATAATTATAATACATCTAATTATATAAAGTTGTGAATGTCTAAAACTTTTATAAATGGTCATATTGAATTCATAATTCTTTTATGAAGGATCATACTGAATTTATGAATTTTTAAATTGAATAGTCATATTTATTTTTCTATAAGTATGCAATATAACTATTCATTTCAATACACAACTTACAAACTCAAAAAATCTTCTTATTCTCTCATATTCTTTTCACTCTCTCATATTTAAATTCTAGGGAAACTCTTCTTATTTTATTTTGAATCAATTTTTACTTTTAAATTTGGATTCGATTTAGAAAATATATATATGAACATCATGGACTAAACTCTGGACATCATGGACAAAACACTATACATCATGGACTAAACACCGGATATAATGGATTCGATACCATGAGCTGAATACCGGATATTACTGATTGAATATCGAACTGGAATACAAACATCATGAACTAAATATAATACATCGTGGACTAAATATTAAACATTATGGAATAAATTACGAACATTAAATATATATTTTGTATTATATAATTTTATAGACTCGACTACCAAGTAATTTCTTAATACCTTTCTATTTATCTTTTGTTTATTTTTATAAAGAAGACTATGCCACCTAATTATTTATTTTATTTAATATTATCTGCTAATTTCATTTTTGATTTTTTATTTTAAAATAATTTATTTTATTTAATATCACATTGTAAAAATTATTCTGATAATGAATTTGTTTTAAATATAATTATCATGTCAAATTTGTTGAATCTCATATCATGTCACTTAATGCCTCAGGGAAAAGGTACATGAAATGGGTATTTGATGCTAACATGCATCCTAAAGGCAAAAACTTCATTGGCATAATGATAAAGACAATAATTCTTCCAAAGAGAAAAAAAACCATGATCTTTCTATGTCATCATATTACCTACGATTTAAAAGATGAATATCGTACAAAAGAAGACCCCACAAATTTATAGGAGTCTCTTAAAGATAAATGCGATCACAAAAATATGTGAGTTCATTGGCTAAATATGAGATTCCAAGATTATAAGTTTGTGGACGAATATCATTATGCCATATTTAAAATAATTTCCAAAATCGAATTATAAGTGATTATGATAAATTGGAGAAGATATTATTAACATTCCATGATGATAATATCATAATATCGAGCGAACGTTTACAAAACCTATAACGAATTATTACTAATTCTCCTTATTGCAGAATAATAAAATGAGCTACTAATGAAAAATCATCATGCTCATCCCACTAAGTCTGCACCATTCCGTGAAACGAATGAATATCGTATATTTTATTAACCAACTTAAGAATGATAAATTATGAAAAAATATTGACATGAAGTTTTATTAGAATATTTTTGTAATATTATTTTGTTAAAATTTTATATGCAACTTTAATTTCATATTTTTCAGGTTCATCAATATCTTTATCGGATAAAAGTAACATCAAATATGTTACAATTAAATTTCAATAATGGAGATATATATTTAGCGGATTGTGCTACAACGCACACAATATTGAATGATAAAAATTATTTCTCCAAGTTAAGAATACATGAATTTAGTGTCAATACGATATCTGGAAATGTAAAAATAATTTAGGGATGTGGAGAAGCAAATTTTATAAAATTCTCAGCTTTATCCTTTGGATTATATTTCACAAAGATAAGAGTGGTTAATCATATGTCACCTTCAACCAAAAACATAAAGATGTGTTTATTAAGATTTGTCATGATCGACTAGATCACCCTAGTTCAATAATTTCTTAAAAAATCATTGAAAACTCCAATGATCATCCATTAAAATTGAGAAGATATTTCAATTTCATAAGATAATATGTACTGCTTGTTCTAAAGAAAAATTGATAATAAGACCATCATCGGTCAAAGTTAGGCATGAATCAACATCGTTTTTAGAACGAATACATGGGGATATATGTGACCAGTTCATCCAAAAAGTGGATCATTTCGATATTTTATGGAATTGATTGGTGTTTCAAGCAGATGGTGACACGTTTGTCTATTATCAAACCGCGATGTTTCATTTTTGAGATTTTTTGCTTAAATAACAAAATTACGAGCTCAAATCCACGATTACCCTATTAAGAAAGTCGCTGGTGAATTGACTTTCCAAGCTTTCAATGATTACTGTACATCAATGGGCATTAAGATTGAATATACGGTACCACATATCCATACACAAAATCGTATGGTTGAATCATTAATTAAACGTCTCCAACTTATTGCTCGCCCATTACTAATGAGAACAAAACTCCAAGTTCTACTTGGGGACATGCTATTTTATATGTTGCAGCACTAATTCAAATAAGGCGAAGTGCTTATCATAAATATTCTCCATTGAAATTAGGAAATGGTGAAGAAACAAATATATATCATCTTCGAGTATTTAATTGTGCAGTATATGTTCCGATCGCTCCTCCACAGTAGACATAAATGGGCCCATAATGAAGATTAGGAATTTATGTTGGATATAATTCACCATACCCATCATTAGATATCTTAAACCACAAACATGTGATATGTTCACAGCTCGTTTTGTTAATAATGATTTTAATGAGAATGAATTCCCAACGTTAAGAGGACGAATAAAACAAGCCTCGAAAGATTTAACATGAAAAACAAAATCATTGTTATATCTTGATCCTCTACAAAACAATGCAATATGGAAGTTCAAAAGTTCATACATTTGCAAAATATCGCAAATCAACTTCCAGATTAATTCAATGATACAACACGAGTTACAAAATCATATATATCGGCTGCAAATGCACCTGCTCATATAGAAATACCAAAAGGTCATGCAAGTGAAAGAATTTCAAATGAGTCTACAACACGGTTAAAGCATAAAAGACCACTTGGTTCTAAAGATAAAAATCCTAAAAAAAAGAAGTTTGATAAAGATGTTGATCCTCAAATCATAGAGAACATCCCAAAAGAAAGAAACGAGGAAGATGATCTGCAGAATGAAAGTGATGAAAATAATCACGAGCATACAAAGAATAATGAGATTTATATTAACTATATCTACGATGAAAAAATCATTAGAAGATATGAAATAAATGATAATGATGGGATATTCTCATTCTCTATATCCAAAAAAATAAAAATGATAATGAAGATCCAGAACCAATGTCAGTGTCGGAATGTCAAAAGAGACATGATTGGATAAAATAGAACGAATCCATGCAAATTGAATTGAGTTTAACTGCATCCAAAAACTTAGATATGTACCTTATGGATGTGATTGCGGAATATCTATATGGATCTTTGGATAATGAAAAAAACATGAATATCCCTCAAGGATTAAGAATACCGGAAACATCAAATTCAAAACCTAAAGAAATATGTGCAATTAATCAAATTACAATGATCTTTATATGGGTTAAAACAATCTGAGTGTATGTGGTACAATCGTCTAAGTGAATATCTATTAAAAAGGGGATTTGTGAATAACCATATTTGCCTTTGTGTATTTATTCAGAAAACAACAAGTGTATTTGTGATTATAGTTGTTTATGTTGATGATTTGAATATAATTGGAATATCAAAGGAGATTGAAAATGCTTGAAACTATCTGAAAGAAGAATTTGAAATTAAAGACATCGGACAAATAAAGTTTTAACTCGGTTTACAGATAGAGCATCTAAAGAATGATATATTTCTACATCAATCGAATTATACAAAAAGGGTATTAAAAGGCTTTGACATGGATAAAGCAAATCCATTAAGCGCTCCAATGGTATGTAGATCTTTAAATGTTGAAAAGAATCCATTTCGTCCTTATGAAGAAAAAGAAGATATACTTGCACCAAAAATACCATATATGAGTGCAATAGGACTCTCTTATATCTAGCAAATTGCACTCGTCTTAATATATCATTTGCTATTAATCTCTTTTCAAGATATAGTTCTTCCCCTACACGTCATCATTGGACAAGATTAAACATATCTTTACAAGGGACTATTGATCTAAGATTATTTTATCCTAGAGATTCCAAACATGTGTTGATCGGTTTTGTAGATGCAGGCTATTTATGAAACCCCCATAAAGCCAGATCACAAACAGGATATGTTTTTACAATTGGAGGTACGACAATATCATGACATTCTGAGAAGTAAACATTAGTCGCAACATCTTCAAATCACGCTGAAATCATTACACTCCATGAAGAACCTAGAGAATGTGTGTGGCTCAGGGCTATAACCCGAGATATACAAGAAACATATATATATGGATTATCGGCTAACGTTGATCCAACAATATTATATGAATGTTTTTTTAGATAATTTTAGAGAAAATTGATTAATTTTGTTATGTCTTTTTTTCTATTTGATTCCCTTAATTAAAAATTTTATTCAAGATAAATAATTCTATCTAGGATATGATAGATATTTTTTATAGCATCCACTCATCATATCGGATAAAATTAATATTTAGTTATAGATAATAAATTTAAATACATAAATATTATCTCCTATTAATTATTATTAAGATAGATTAAATTTTCAAAAAAATAGTTTTAAAATTAGTTTATCATTTAGAAAAGTAACAAAAACTTACATAAAAAAAATATAATATTTTATAACAGTTGAAATTCATATTCATACTCTAATAATTGAACTTTTCTGATCCACACCAATTCCAAAATAAAATTTTATTAATTGTTAATGATATTACAATCTAATAGTTTTATAAGTTATTTTGTTAATTTAGTGAAAAAAATTATTTAGAAAAACACGATGACATGAAATTGACTTGAGTCCAAAGATTTTCCATATTTTTTCTCCTTCTCATGCAACTGAATCCAACCCTTGAGAAAAAAAAAAGTAAATCTACAATAAAATCTAAGAATATTACAAACAACCCTAGAAACTTCATTAATTAAACTAAAAACACGTAAATATTTTTTATTTTAAATTTTTTTTATGTACCAGTTTCTTGAAAACAAAACTAAATAACTGATAAAGAAGATTTTATTGTTGGATTCATACAATGAAAAAAGATATTACTTAATTATATGCGCAAGAGATGGAGAAAGAATAGGGAAAATCTATGTAAAGCTAAATTTGGGGAAATATTTTCGCAACAGAATTATTTTCAATTTTTACTATTTTTTAAATGAAAATGTAATATTACGTGACCTAAACTAAATTTTGACAAATAAGGAGGGAGAAAGGCCAGTATTTCTAGAAATTTGTAATTTAAAACAAATAAAAATATATAAAAATAAACAAGCAATTATTTAATTTTGTAAATAAGAAAAAATTGTAGAAAAAATAATAATGGTAAAAAGGGAACAAAGTGTTTATGATTAAAGATATAACAGTTATTATTGATATTTTTTTAATAAAATCTTCTTAAAACTTATGGACTTAAAATATTATAAATTATTTTGATTGGATTAACATCATAATGAATTGAAAGTTGATATCACTATTCTGATTTTTATTGTATTTTAAAAAATGTTCAAGGTTTCTGAATTATTGCCAATTTAAAGTTGTTGATTGTTAATGATACTACAACCCCTATTAAATTGAAATTGTATTTTGTTAATATGTAAAATATTTTTGCGAAAAAAAAATTCTTAAAAAAAAGCGACATGAAATTAACTTGGGTCCCAAGGAATTTCCATGTTTTTCTCTTTCATGCAACTGAATCCAAACCTTGAGAAACAAAAAAGGAAATAAAATATTTCTGCAATCAAATCTAAGAGTATTACAAACAACCCAAAAACTTCATTAATTAAACTAAAAATACGTAAACCTTTTCCATTTGTAAAAACTTTATGTACCAATTTCGTAAACTAAATAAATTTTCATTCTTCTCATATAGTGAAATTGATATAATACAGAGATTAATTGACCTTGAATTGATATGAATTTCATGTTGATTACATATTATAAAATATGGATCTGTGATTTTGAAGAAATGCATTAACTGTTGATTACATACTAAACCCTAAACCCTGAATGCAAGAGAACTAAAAACAAAGATTCCATTATCAAACTTCAGGAATCCAAACCTTGAGAAACAAAAAAGGAAATAAAATATTTCTGCAATCAAATCTAAGAGTATTACAAACAACCCAAAAACTTCATTAATTAAACTAAAAATACGTAAACCTTTTCCATTTGTAAAAACTTTATGTACCAATTTCGTAAACTAAATAAATTTTCATTCTTCTCATATAGTGAAATTGATATAATACAGAGATTAATTGATCTTGAATTAATATGAATTTCATGTTGATTACATATTATAAAATATGGATCTGTGATTTTGAAGAAATGCATTAACTGTTGATTACATACTAAACCCTAAACCCTGAATGCAAGAGAACTAAAAACAAAGATTCCATTATCAAACTATTCATTAGGAAGCAAAGACAGTGAGTTAACTACAAACTGAAGCGGAAAGAAAAAAATCAGTAACATAAACTTTGTTTGTCTGTCTGTTCTTCTTGGTCAATCGATGTACATTCATGCTACGCATTAGAAGAACCCATCAATGCACGATCTCTGTCTGTCTCTGGATGTCCCTCCAATGTGAAAGTACGGACTTTGCCTCTGAACGAATCACAGGGTTGTCGTTTCTGGCGAGAAGCCGCAAAGGACGAAGGGAATCGGTGGCTGATATAACACGAGCCTTGAGACGGAGAGATCTGATCCTTCTCAGAGTCCGTACGCATTCAATAGCTTCGGGAGAGACTTTGTAACACCCTTTGTCGATCGCAACATGAGCAGTTCTGAGAGCGATTCTGACAAGCTCTTCCAGTTCTTCCGCCGATCTCTTCTTCGCCTTTTTCCTCACGTCCTTCCGAGGTCGCGGTGGCGGTGGCAGATCGGCAGAGGAATTCTTCATCGTAAAGAAACAAGAAGAGAAACGAGACGAATGAAGAGAAGAAGAAAAGAAGAGAGAGATATAAAATTGCAGATAGTGAAAACAGATGAAGGTGGCCGTGTGGTATATATACACAAAAGGTGGAGGATAAAAAATGGAAACATTCAACTGTATGTTTTTTTTTCCTTTTTTGTTGGGTTTCCTTTTCTTTTACCGTTTTTTTAATTTTAATTTTAAAAAGAAAAGCAAAAACTTAAGTGCACGTGACCTCAAGACTAATGGGCTAATTCTTTTCTTTCCACCGGCGTTTAGAGCGTCGCCGGTGGCACAGACGCAACCGCCGTTTCAGTGCACTGGCGTTTCTTTTCCTGACACAAAAATGGGAACATAACATTCAAGTTCAACTGCTTGTTTTTGTTTCCATTTTTTTATTTCCTTTCTTTTTCCACTTTTCTTATTTATTAAAAACAGAGAAATTGAATATAAGAGCACGTGACCTCAGAGTAACGGTCTAATTCTTGTTTCTGCCGGCGTTTGGAGCGTCGCTGCCGCCATCTCAGACACCACCGCCGGTGTTTGGATCGTCGCCGAAGATACCGGAGTCATTTGCCTAGTCCAGGTAGTCTCCGTTCGATTCTCGACCATTCTTTCATTTGTCAGAATCCGTTTTGGGGATTGTACACGAATTAGTGTTTGTGGAGATTTAGGGTTTAAGGATTCCGTCGTATCTCAAACTCTCATATAACTTCAAAGAGCACAAAACCGAAAATCGTTGGAGTTCTATTGCCTCGGATAAGGATACGAAACATCTTCACATCTTCACATTTTAGGAATTATAACTGTTTCCTAGAATTAATGTGTTTTTCTTCATGTCCTAAAGCGGTTCGGTTTTCCCTAAAATATTGGTGGATTGTTGGTTTTTGTCTTCTCCTGCTGTTTTTTTGGTTCTGTTCTTCAGATAGTCAGTTCAAATGGACAATGTATATATCTCTCAATCTTCAACAGTAGTCATGTCAAGAAAATGGTGGACTATACAAGAAATGGCGCTTGCCCTTCTTCAACCGTTCTCAGGTCCTGCTTTTGAGACACAATGTTCAGCTAGATTGTGTTTTCTTTGTTCCATGGTGTCCTTTTGTACTTGGAATGCGACCACTAACCCATTCTTCCTTTGCAGTCAATAAATGTGTCCAGTGGGATACCAACTCAATTGCTTCTCTATATTTATATGAACACATGGAGCTACTTACATTAAACACATTTCTTGCTTTGTGAAATGTTGAGAATAATATCTTAACCCAAGCTGAAATATCATCTTGTTAATTTACCTTACCATTTGTACACTACTATGGCGTTCTCTTTATAGTTGAGCTTAACTCTGTATTCCTGCTCAAATGTTGTTAAGCTTCTGCAATATTTATCTTTATTTTGGATTCAAGGAATATACTCTCCATTGTTAGGTTAAATGCACGATTGGCTCTATCATGTACTGAATGTTTTCATATGACTTTTGGCGATGTTATGTGGTGGAAATGCCATTCTTGATTGGTTGCACAAGACATTCTACGAGAATGCATTGATGTTCGAAAAGGAAAGTAAACATCCCTCAAACTAAATGCTTCTCACATAGATATTGTAAAATGATTTACGAGTGTTTCATCATTTGTGACTCTCTTGTGCTTTGAGAGCCTGGAAGATTCTAGAACTCTTGTCAAAGATCTTGGCTCTTCTATTGTAATCCTTAGGGTCTTTCCCTTCATCGTCACCCATGATAGCTTAAGTATCAAGACACTCTAAAAGCTCTGGTACGTTCTTTTTCCCTCTGCACTTCTCTCGTCTCTGCATCAACTCCTCCACTTCCTCGGGCAAAAGAATCTCCATTGCAGCCGCCGGCGCAGAGCCTGAGCTCGAAGCCACACTCCTTTCCCCATCCGACCTAAGGGTCGACAAGGTGAGGCTTTTGCCGAATTTGAGGGCCAATTGGGTCTGTTTGGCTGCCGGAATCTTGTTCACCGGAGCCGGCTTTTGATGAGTTACTGGAGATGGGTTGATGAACTTGGTCGAGGTTAAAGACATAGCTTCCGTTCGGATGATGCCTTGAAGTTGAACCAAAAGTTGTGTATATCAGTGGTTTATATAAAGATTTGGTCGTGGTTGGAGTAGAGAGTTCTGGATTATCCTTGTACTTGCATGTATATATGCATATGTAGATAGAAGATACGATGAAATGTATTGGACGACTTGAAACATATAGAGGGATGTAGCATAATCTAAATCATTCGAATGGTTCGGGTGCGATCCGCCCAATCCCTCTCATGACAAACTTCCCCCGATATAAATGTATACAAGATCATAATAAATAAAATATTTATTTGGCATTTATTCTAAAAATCAATTATGGTGTTTTGGTTATTTAAACATATATAAAACAATTGTTCGTTTCATTTATTTTAAATTATATTTTTTCTAAAAGAATTATATTTTACATATATTATATTCGTAATTAATCTTTTGGTTGATTGTTTTTATTAAATTCGACGACTATCTGTTTTTTAAATGAAATTTCAATTTATTAAAAAAGTTATATTATATATTTTTAGTTAAAGTTTTCACGTATAATTCAATTGTTATGTTATATATAAGATTGGCTGGATAAGTTTGATTTTTTCTTTTGTTTATTTTTTGTATGTAAGAGATAGATAACATTTTGTCCAACTCCGACTCCATTGTCGTACCGGTAACTTGAAACTGAACATGAATCTAGAATGCTCGAACATCTTGTTTTTATGTTATGGACATGAAAATATAAAGTAATTGCCAGAAAAATAAAAACAGATAAAAACATATTTGATGGCATCAATTATTATCTACGTTTGGATGCTCGAGTTGCTAAATGAATGCTGATTTGTATTTTTACCGGAAGCCTTTTATATAAAACTACAATTGTAGTTATACTTTTAATTATAATATATATACATACACATACATACCAATGTATATATAATTGTATAATGAATTTCTATAATTTCTAACCACAAGAAGAAATTATTCTACTTTTTTATAACATAAACTGCTAACATTTTAGAAATTGAAAGTTTTATAAAGAACCATCTAACACAATTCGTATATTTGTATAATAATTTATATGTTTAATATTGTATTTTCTCTCTTTTTTACAATTTCACGATTATTTTAAAAGAAAATTTATAAATTTTATTATCTATTTTGTTTTTATTTCGATCAATATACATATTTTTTAAATAAATTTAAAATTTAAAATGATCGGGCCTAGAATTTACAGCCCGAAACTCGGCCCAACGGGCTTTGGATGGGCTCGGGCCGAGCCTCGGGCCTCAAGAGATAAAAAATTAAAAAATTTAAACAAATCTAAAACGCCTAAATTAATCCATATGAATCCAAAATTCATGTTAACAAATTCTGATGCTAAACAAATCATTAGTCTAATAGTCTAAAACACACATCAACAAAGATTAAAAACTATTCCATACAAGTCCATAAATGAAGAAACAAAAATACAAACAAATTTGACTTGAATCTCTTGCTCTTCCGGTTTCACATCAATATGCTTATTGGGTCGCGGCGAGAAATCCATCGGGACCGCTAAAAATAGAATTTACACATTAGTCAATCAAAGAAACCAAAGCAACAACATAAACAATCGTATAATCTCGATAATTTGAATTGAAATGTATAAACTTAACCTTCTTTATCCTAACCAAGTAACCAAGAACGAACAAAAATTAAGGCTTGAACGTTTGAGGGTAAGAGATGGCTTTTGTATTTGTTGACCACATGCGAGTCGGCGCTGAAAGAAGACTCTGAAACAACTGTGGTGATCGGAATACTTAGGATATCAGAAGCCATAAGCGCTAACTCAATACTATATGTCTTAGTGTTAGACTTCTAGAACTGCAACACATCCATATCAGTATGATCTTGCATGCATATGTTAGGATCACACATACATTTGTGATATTTTCCTTTTCACTTTTTTGTGTCACATATATGATATATATGTAAAGTAAAAATTTATTTGTATTCATATCCTTTTAAATTTTCTTAATTTTAATTTTTAATGGAAAATAACTCAAATGAAGTTAATATATATTATAAGTTATAACATAGCACATAATATTTAGGGATTTCTATCTTAGAAAAACTATTCTGAACATAAAAAATACACAAAATATAAGAAGAAAAAAGTTATTAATAAATAAAATAAAAAAGATATTTAATTACAAATTAATAACTCATGAACGAGGGGGAGAGACGTCACAACGATGAGGTAGGGGGAGAGAGAGAGCTTCTGAGACTGAGGGAGGAGAGAGCACTAGGGTTAGGAATGTGGGCCATTTTCGGGCTTGGGCAGCCCACGGGCTAAGCCCGGCCCGACCCAAATTTTGCGGGCCAAAATTTTTCAAGCCCGAGCCCGGCTCGATTGAAAACGGGCCTATAATTTTTGGTCCAAACCCGGAATTTTTCGGGCCGGGTTCGGGTCGGGTTTCGGGCCGGGCTTGAAATTGACATCCCTAATGAAGGCTGATTTAATTATTTGGGATGAAGCATCCATGGTACATATTAATACATTTGAAGCACTTAATCATACATTGAAAGACATTGTTTCAATGGACGACAACCATGCCATTGAAAAACCATTTTACGAGAAACCTGTTCTGTTAGGCGGTGATTTTCGGCAGATATTACCGGTCAGACGTGGTGGTTGTGCCGAAAAATTTATGTTAACAATAAAGTGTTCATTCCTATGGGAATCGTTTCATATATATACTTTAAAAATAATATGCAATTACAACATCAAGAGCAAGAATTTGCAAAATGGTCATTGGATGTTGGAGATGACAAAACACGTACTATGCAAATTACTATGAATGATTGATTAGAAGGCGACAATATATTGATCGAAAAGGAATTAATGCTCGAGAATACAAATAATCCTTGCAGTCGATCTTCGAAACAACGTATCGATGTTTTGGTGAACTCTACATGAACCCTATATATCTCAGGAAATGAACTGTTCTAACTCCCGGAAATGAAGACGTTGATGAAGCAAATGATATTTGTTTATCAAAACTTCCTTGAAAAACTCTTGAATACTTAAGCTCTGATTAAATTGGAATTGATAATGCTCCTAAAACAGAGTGGAACTTATTGTATCCCGTCGAGTACCTTAGCTCTCTTGAATGCTCTGTTCTGCCAAGGCGCAAGCTTTGTTTGAAGGTTGGTTCTCTTGTAATTATGTTAAGGAATCTCAACAAAAACAAGGCCTTTGCAATGGAACACGATTAATTGTCACTGAGTTAGCTTCTAAAGTTTTGAGGCAGAAATAATCATTGGCACGCATATTGGCAACAGAGTCTTGATTTCAAGGATTATTTTATCCCCAACTGATACAACCTTACCTTTTATGTTGCGAAGAAGACAATTTTCTGTTAGACTATGTTATGCAATAACAATAAAAAAGTCAAGGACAAAGCTTGAAACAAATCAGACTGTATCTACCAAAACCGGTCTTTAGTATTGGACAATTATACATAATCCTATCACGTGTGACTTCTGCTGATGGGTTGAGGATCATTGATCATGCCAATTGCTTTGAACAAGAACCAACTATAACAAACATTGTTTATAGAGAAATTTTCAAGGGTCTACATAAATCTTGAGGTAAGTGTCAAGACCCCTCCTTACACAATTTTTAAAAAATTCAGTGTCATTCAAAATATTTATATTAGTTGAACTCACACCAAATAACCTATCATGCATTACCACAACTATATCGAATAATATTTAATAAACTACACTCTGACATTTATTGACTTTCGTGTTTACAAATGACCATAAATATATATATATATATATATATATATATATTAGATCACCATTTTAACAAGATTTGTTAGCTTTTGCTTACAACCGCCTTTTGTTTTCCGCTCGTTGATGTTATTATGTACTTCTTACTTTACATGATTTAGAGCAAATATTGAGATACGTGATACACATTCAAAGTGTACCATATCATGGGTCTATTACATTGCATGCTAAGGAACAATGCCTTTTAGGTCGTTTTTAAGGATTTGGTGGAGACGAAACACATTCATTGACAATTGTTTGCTTGGTCTTGGTTTTTTATTCCTCAGTGAAACGGTAAGTTATGTTGATATATTTCTGTATTTCACATTCTATGAACATCTTTCATCATCATGTATATGATTTATTGCAGAGAACTACTATTGAAAGACGTATATCTCTTGGCGATGTTAATAAATCCAACCAATATATAAGGGAAGGAGATCCTAAAAAATTTGACAAAACTACCAAATTTTGGTACAAGTTGACCGACAATAGTATGCACATATCTTTTAAAAAGAATATGGTTGTTGAGAAAGTTACAAACCGAATTCATACAATTTCGAAATACAAATCCAGGATGCATTCATACCGAGAATTGGTTGGATTGGTTGGTCAAAAAGAAGTTGTATCGGGTAAATATTTTTGAAATGAATTAAATATACTATTTCTTTACTACTAAACTTACTTCAACATTTCAAATATATAAAACATTTCATAAAAATAATTTTGTTGGACGAATTTGCTATACATTTTCGTTCAATTGTTGCTCAAATGGTTATAAAAAACAGTCATGATCATAACAGTCCTTACTCCCATTATGATCAACGTTATTAGAAAAACTAAATAACATGTATTGTTTTATATATATTTTTTTCAATGTTGTTCGTACAGATTTTTTCTAAATATATCAATCATGTTTGTTAACACTTCGTTTTTTCCTACCCCACACACATCTACACAGATCCACAGCTAAAAACAATCAAGAAATTCAAACATAGGTAAGTTTTCAAAATTTTCAAATCATGTTCATATCTTAAAAATTTTTCCTAAATCATTTTATTGATTAAATTTACTCAAAATTTATGTCGGTATGGATAAAAAACAATCATGAAAAAATACGGTTCAAATCGTGCAATCGCCTTTTCTGACAATTTATATTCTATAATTTTAAATACATTATAAACAAATCGTACTTACAACTTATAAATCTATTGTTGAAACTTATACATTGAAAATTTTAATTCGTGTGTTTGTATTGACCCATATGCATATCAAATGTAATGACAATGTTCGAATTAATAAATTATATACAAAATATAAGATTATATAATTTAATTATCACAAATACGGGCATAGTGTGTGGTATCATCTAGTTTTTATAAAAAAATATAATTTAAAATAAATGAAACGAACAATTTTTTTATATATTTTTAAATAACCAAAACAACATAATTTATTTTTAGAATAAATGTCAAATAAATATTTTATTTGTTATGATCTTTGTATACACTAGGAAAAGCCCCCGCGCGATGCGCGAGATTATGATTTTTTTTGTTTAACTAATTTAAAACATTACGTATAATAAATAGAAAACAATATTAAAATAAATAATATTAAAACTTAAAGCAATTACTAAAATAAAGATAATAAAATAGTCGTTGATAATATTGAAATAGTTTGTCGATGCAAGGTCTAATGATAAAAAAATAGGCTTCACTGTTAATAATATTTTGATAGAAAAGTGATTAGCGAAGTTTGTTTGCCAATATTCTTGGTTAACGTATTTTTGCATGAACAATTTTTTAATTTATATTTGAATTTGTAAAAATAATCTTGTTTGAAATTATTTTGAAATAACAAATATATTATTGAAATTTTTTAGGATTCTGAATATAAGAAAATTATATCGAAGTAGTAAATGAAGACATATATCATTGCAATGTTTAATTGTTTCCTCTCCATGAACTTAATTGCCTCTAACAAAGAAACACATAAAATTAGTAGTAACATACAATTATTAATCCTAAGCAATTTATATTAATGCTTAAGAATTGATATGTTGAAATAATTCGTTCATATAAATTTTTTCAAATGGACAACTATATTTGCGATTATATTTGCTCAATCTCATTGGACAAATGAGATTATTTAGTGAGATATAGAGTGGTTATTAATTATTATATAATAAATTATTATATGATAAATAATTATTTATGCATATATTGGACATGAGTATGACTAATAATGTAATAAGATATTTTATTATGCATATTAATGTGAAAAATTTGATTATTCTTTCAATATTTCTCAATAAACAATGCTTGTTGATTGAACTCTAATAGAAAAGTAAAATTTTACGGAGCTTTACACTAAAATTCAAATAAATTTTTGAAAAATAATTTTTGTATCCTTTATAATATATATATATTAAATTGCCATTACGTAATATTTATTTTTTAATTTATTTATTTTAGG
>CM071873.1:33118498-33135245 GCA_036759665.1 Gynandropsis gynandra | reverse complement strand
AAAAATAATGATGGAGAGATAAAGTGAGAGAGTATATTACATATACAAAAGAATCGACAAACATTGTCATACTGAGAATGTGAACTTCTATGAAATAAGATCTTCTTTTTGTGATAAATGGGCGGCGGAGAGAACTTAAATTGTGTGTAGTTTTAAAACTTTAGTCACCCGAAAAGTAACATCATGCTATACCCGAGTAATAACCAAATCCAGAAAGTACTATATATCATTTTCATCGTTTCCAATAGCGGTTTTTTGTGGAGCATGGAAAGCTGAAGTCCCTTGTTATTTATTCTGATGGGTCTAATCCAAGATGCCCTGCCATAGCATGTGGAATTAAATGTTGCTGCTAAGGATCTTGATGATAATGATGAGGAATATGGAATTGTGATGAGCCTCTTAAAAGGGAATATTCCGAGTGGTGCTTGTTGAGGCATTGTTATGCCTTGTGGGTGTTGTTTGAAGTAGTTTGGTAGTTGCATTAAAGGATGATGTGTTATCTGCACATGCCACACCAGTAATAGGAACAATAGTATTGTCTTGTATTCCATTACATGTCAACAATGCTAGGGATTGATGAGTAACTAATAACAAAAGAAAATTATGAACGCCTCTGTACTTGAAACCCACCTGTGGAGTCATTATCAAAACTGGTGTTGTTGCTCGAGTCTATGGATGAGGTTATGCATCAGCCATCGTAGCCAGATACATCAAATTATTATGAAGAAGAGCTTGATACATGATATATAAGAACATAGATTATGTAGATATGTTAAAATTAGCATGATAGGTTACAAGTACAAGCAAAAGACAAGTGAGGTTGCCATGATGACATCGATTCTCAACAAAATGTAAAACATAAGGTACTACAAAAAAACATATATACATAATTTCCAAATCACCATTAACTGTTTAATAAATCGATACTCACTATGCAAATTCTGCAAGTTTCAAAGGTTCTGATTGTTCAAAATTACAATGATCAATTTTTTTGGTCTCATTAAGGTACTGCACCAAAAAGAAGATAATAATATGAAATTGAGATGATTGAAAAGACACACAAGTGAGCACATGCTTATTTAATTCACTCATACACCCAATATAAGGTATCAAAGAATCAAAATCCAATCATTCATACAGAAACCAGTGATGAAAACCTTGAAACAGAAGATTCATATAACAACTAAATCGACTAATAAACTCAAACAGACAATCTTGCCTTTAAGAAAGAATGGAGACTCACGAATCAAGCAACAATCCTGTCACATATAAAATACCAATATAGGCATCTTTGCTTCCTTGACAACGGTATCCTAATCCTCATGACATGATTCAATGGATGGAAACAAAGGCAAAGTCTTTTTTCCATCTCTTTAAGCTTGTAAAGACATACATATTAATTTACCTCTTACAATAAGGTTGCACAACAAAAAGGCCTAATGGGGTTATCTATCGAACTGGCTGATTTTCGGATGTAGTACCTTTCACTATCATGTTCGTCTCCAACTTTAGGATGATACAGTCCTTGCCTCAGATCGTAGAGATCATGTAACGAAAAGTAACACATTATTTCCATCCTACGGACTAAAAGATAAACATATTGGTTTATTGAAGCATTTTTTCATACAATTGATGGGCAAGCATTTTTAACTTACATGGGTTTACCGAAAGCGATGGTGTCTGGATTCAAGCCGACAACGATGGTTTTGGGATTCAAGCCAACAACGATGGTGTCGAGATGATCATCCACGTTATCATCTGTGTCGCCCTCTTTGTCTTCATCGAGATATCAAGTTCCTTACCTTAAGGACCAAGATGAAGAAGTGGAGGTGGAAGAGGAACTTCGAGGTTCGCCTACCAAACATCAAGAGTTCCTCTGCCAACGATAAGCTAGAACACGAATTGTATCATTCGAGTAGTGATACAAAGCATTCAAGAAGGCGGAATGAGGAGAAACAAATCCGACTTTCATTTGAAGATCCGACATAAGGAGAAACGAATCCATAATCTCCTTTGGATTATTAGAGCTTAGATACAAAGGTCGTTCGATATAATTCGAAGAGGAGATCGACATGAATGTGAGGTGTGATTCGACGACGGCGAGAACTCCATCTTGTAGAGATGAAGAGAACATGAGAAGAAGCCGATTGAACTTCTAAGGGACGAAACATGTTTTATTTTTACTCGTCTAATTGTTTAATTTATTTTGTGTTGAACTTTTTAGAGATAAAAACGTTTAAATTAGAATTTGTTATTTTTATTCATTTAATTGTTTAATTTTTTACATGTTAAACTTCTCATACTAAAAAACATTTAAAATTGATATTTTAAATAATAAAAAGTTTAGTAAAGCATATTTGGATGGAGATTTAAAGTGATGAACGAGATAACTTTTTGTATTCCAAAATAAAAAAAATAAAAATTGGTTGATGAGGTGGCTTCACCAAAAACTACCATTTGCAACAACTTTTATATATATAACTAGGAAAAGCCCCCGCGCGATGCGCGGGATGATGATTTGTTTTTGTTTAACAAATTTAAAACATTAGGTATAATAAGTAAAAATATTAAAATAAGCAATATTAAAGCTTAGAACAATTACTAAAATAAAGATAATAAATTAGTCGTTGATAATATTGAAATAGTTTGGCGATGCAAGGTCTAATGATAAAATAACATGCCTCACTCTTAATAAATTTTGATAGAAAGGTGATTAACGAAGTTTGTTTGCCAATATTCTTGGTTAATGTAATTTTGCATGATCAATTGTTTAATTTATATTTGAATTTGTAAAATAATCGTGTTTGAAATTATATTGAAATAAAAAAATATATTACTTAAATTGTTTAGGATTCTGAGTTTAAAAAAGTACTATATATCATTTTCATCATTCTCAAGAACGTGTTTTGTTGTGGTGCATGGCATGCTGCAGTCCCTTGTTATTTTTTCTTGTGGTGCATGGCATGCTGCAGTCCCTTGTTATTGATTCCTATGGGTTTTTGACAGGGGAAACAGCTCCGTGATCTCTCCAATCAAAATCCTCGGGGAGATTATCCGTAGGTAAGATCGGAGCCTGGTTCGCATCCTTTGGAAGTTTAAACCCACCTTTGACCCCCAAAAACCTCCTCCGGAATTCCGACGGAGTCAGATCAGAAAACTGCGTCACGCCATGTTTCGCTGACGGATCCATTTTCTGATGACGTTTAGCTCGCCGGAGATTCGAGCTAAAAACCGAGAATCTATAATCATGCTCCTCTCGCGACCCGTACACCTTCCCGAATTTCTTCTTGAAGAGAGAAAAGTGATCTTCAGCCGACAAAACCTTCGGCTGAGTTCCATCAACCACCTGTCGGATCATGATATCCTCATCATCGGAAACATCGGACGCCGAAGAAACAGCGATGAACAAGAAGAATAGAAGAAAAATGGAGAGAGGAAAGGAACGATCCATGGATTTCGAATCGATTTGAGAGAAAAGGGAAGAAAGAAGAGAGGTAAATATAGAAGGAAAGAATCAATGTATCGATAAAGCCAATACCTTTTTCCAGAGAAGAACGGTTTCTTCTGACCGAAAGGTGAGGGGTAGTTTGGGTATTAACTGACTTAGTGGGGTTTTGCTTGTGGAAGGGGAAAAGACTTAAACGAATGATAAGATGACACGTGGCATATGCTGATGAATGTATTTTTAATATGACGAATTAATTAATTAATTAATTAATTTATGCTATTATTATTTTAGTTAAGAGTTCTGTTGTTTTGGATAAGCTTCAATTTGGAAGGAACTTGTCGTGTTGGAGGACTTTAGTTTATGAATGTTAGGTGGAGTAATTGTTTATGAATTAATTTAATTAATTAGGAAAAACTCTCCTATTGACTCTTTGTTAATGATGAAGTTGAAGCACATAAATCATTTACTAATTAACTAATGTGTAGTGTTCAAGACATAATCAACCAAAAAAATATTAAATTAATATATTGTGATTCAAAGATAAATTAACTCAATAAAATATCACTCACATAAATTCAAAATTTTAAACTAAAATAAAAAAACTCAATAGGAAAAGAAATATATATACTATACATTAATTAAACAAAGTCAGTGTGTTGAAACAAGTGATGAGTTTGAGACAAAAGACAAACACACCACTTCAGTTCTGTTCTATTCTGTGTGAATCCAGAGACATTCCTACTACATACATATACACAAGTATACGATATATATATATATATGTATATATACATACATATATATATATATATGTGAAAAGACAACATCTTTTGCTTCATAGTTAAGGCAAGTGGGAAGGATTACTGTTTCAATGGTGATGAAGGAATCATGCATTTGCATTGCATGCATGCTGAATTACATCATCCTTTCAATCAATGTAAAAAATAAAGAAAAAGAATTATATAAATTTATTTACACAAGTGAGAAAAAAGATGATCATTGTTGTTGTATCAACAACTCAGAGAGCAGCTTCAGAAGAAAAGCCATCTCCTTTTGTGAAAAATTGGATTTTACTGTGGTAAAATTTTCTTTTACTATTGGATTCTCTTCTCCATCTGATGATTATAATGATGATGATGGAAGTCGTATCATGAGGTTCACGGTCTCTGTGATCTCTTCAACAAAATCTACAATCACTCCTTCAATACCCATCACATACTGCATATACACTGCTTCTCCTACATTGCTGGAAAAACATCAAACAGACAGAAAAAATTTCAATTTTCTTTACAAAAATTTATTAGATGAGAGAAATTATATATCTTTGTCATAAACCCATATTGAAATAAAAACAAAGAATTACAGAAAAATAGATTCTAAATTAAAAAGACTTACTTGAGTTCGAAGATGACGGTTTGCTTTTGACAAACGAAAACCCCAAATTGACCCAAATTAAGACACGTATATATATATATATATATATAATCCGAGAGGCAGATGCGGTGACGGTTCCGAATTGACCCAAATTGAGACACATATATATATATAATTCGAGAGGCAGATGTGGTGAGCGGATCATGGAGAAGGGAAAGGGGGAGAAATACCTAAGGCGGACGGGGTGAGGCGCTGCAATGGAAGACTGGTGTTACCGGAAAAGGAAGCGGTGGCGGCGGAGAGCGGTGCGGCAGAACAGGATAGGAGCGACGAAAACAGCAACAGAAACGGCTCCATGGAGTGGGGGAGAGAATCCGAGAGGCAGATGGGGAAATCGGTGCGGCAGACCGGCGGGGCGACGGAAACACCAAAAGAAAACGGACCCATGAAGTGGGGGAGATAATCCGAGAGGCAGATCGGGTGAGCGGACCATGGAGAAGGGAGAGGGAGATGAAACCCGAAGGTCGACGGCGTGAGGTGCTGCAATCGGAGGTTAGTGTTAACGGGAAAGGTCGCAGAAGCCGAGACGGTTCCATAGAGTTAGATATAGTAGAAAAAATGGTGGCGTTTGCAGGAGTGGGGAGGGGAAAGGTTGAAAGTCGTGAAGAAGGGTATGTGCTTGAGTGGAGAGAGTGGGGAGGAAGCGTTATGTTGGAGGTAAATGAAGCATAATCAAAATGTAGGAGGTGGAGTATAGGGAAAAAAGAACGATAAAAAATTTTAATATAAATATAAATAATTTATTTGTTGCTGACGTGGAGGCCTGAGAGGCCTCCTTCTGTAACAATTATTATATATATAATTTATATTGGGGGGAAGATTGTAACGAGAAAGATTGGGCGGGTCGCACCCGAATCATTCGAATGGTTTAGATTATGCCACATCCCTCTATACTTTTCAAGTCGTCCAATACATTTCATTGTATCTTCTATGTACATATGCATATATACATGCAAGTACAAGGAGAATCTAGAACTCTCTACTCCCACCACGACCAATCTTTATATAAACCACTGATATACACAACATTTGGTTCAACTCCAAGGCATCAGAACGGAAGCCATGTCTTTCACCTCGACCAAGTTCATCAACCCATCTCCAGTAACTCATCAAAAGCCGGCTCCGGTCAACAAGACTCCGGCAGCCAAACAGACCCAATTGGCCCTCAAATTCGGCAAAAGCCTCACCTTGTCGACCCATAGGTCGGATAGGGAAAGGTGGTGGGGTACGAGGTGTGTGGCTTCGAGCTCAGGCTCTGCGCCGGCGGCTGCAATGGAGATTATTGTACCCGAGGAAGTGGAGGAGTTGATGCAGAGACGAGAGAAGTGCAGAGAGAAAAAGAACGTACCAGAGCTTTTGGAGTGTCTTGAGACTGAAGCTATCATGGGTGACGATGAAGGGAAAGACCCTAAGGATTACAATAGAAGAGCCAAGATCTTTGACAAGAGTTCTAGAATCTTCCAGGCTTTCAAAGCACAAGAGAGTCACAAATGATGAAACACTCGTAAATCATTTTACAATATCTATGTGAGAAGCATTTAGACATTCTCGTAGAATGTCTTGTTCAACCAATCAAGAATGGCATTTCCACCACCTAACATTGCCAAAAGTCATATAAAAACATTCAGTACATGATAGAGTCATTCGTGCATTTAACCTAACAATAGGATTTCTAGTTCTGCAGCGCCTAGCCAATATACATATACTTACAGTCTCAGACAGGAATCAGATTCACCATTTTCTTGACATGACTACAGCTGAGGATGGAGAGTATATTCCTTGAATCCAAAACAGAAGAATTAAAAGATAAATATTGCAGAAGCTTAACAACATTTAACAACATTTGAGCAGCAATACAGAGTTAAGCTCAACTATAAAGAGAACACCATAGTAGTGTACAAATGGTAAGGTAAATTAACAAGATGATATTTCAGCTTAGGTTAAGATATTATTCTCAACATTTTACAAAGCAAGAAATGTGTTTAATGTAAGTAGCTCCATGTGTTCATATAAATATAGAGAAGCAATTGAGTTGGTATCCCACTGGACACATTTATTGACTGCAAAGGAAGAATGGGTTAGTGGTCGCATTCCAAGTACAAAAGGACACCATGGAACAAAGAAAACACAATCTAGCTGAACATTGTGTCTCAAAAGCAGGACCTGAGAACGGTTGAAGAAGGGCAAGCGCCATTTCTTGTATAGTCCACCATTTTCTTGACATGACTACTGTTGAAGATTGAGAGATATATACATTGTCCATTTGAACTGACTATCTGAAGAACAGAACCAAAAAAAAACAGCAGGAGAAGACAAAAACCAACAATCCACCAATATTTTAGGGAAAACCGAACCGCTTTAGGACATGAAGAAAAACACATTAATTCCAGGAAACAGTTATAATTCCTAAAATGTGAAGATGTTTCGTATCCTTATCCGAGGCAATAGAACTCCAACGATTTTCGGTTTTGTGCTCTTTGAAGTTATATGAGAGTTTGAGATACGACGGAATCCTTAAACCCTAAATCTCCACAAACACTAATTCGTGTACAATCCCCAAAACGGATTCTGACAAATGAAAGAATGGTCGGGAATCAAACGGAGACTACCTGGACTAGGCAAATGACTCCGGTATCTTCGGCGACGATCCAAACACCGGCGGTGGTGTCTGAGATGGCGGCAGCGACGCTCCAAACGCCGGCAGAAACAAGAATTAGACCGTTACTCTGAGGTCACGTGCTCTTATATTCAATTTCTCTGTTTTTAATAAATAAGAAAAGTGGAAAAAGAAAGGAAATAAAAAAATGGAAACAAAAACAAGCAGTTGAACTTGAATGTTATGTTCCCATTTTTGTGTCAGGAAAAGAAACGCCAGTGCACTGAAACGGCGGTTGCGTCTGTGCCACCGGCGACGCTCTAAACGCCGGTGGAAAGAAAAGAATTAGCCCATTAGTCTTGAGGTCACGTGCACTTAAGTTTTTGCTTTTCTTTTTAAAATTAAAATTAAAAAAACGGAAAAAGAAAAGGAAACCCAACAAAAAAGGAAAAAAAAACATACAGTTGAATACAAGTCTCCTGCACAACAAGAAACAAAATACCTAGCGTAAATCCGCGGTAGATAAGAAAAGACTCGATAAAAGGAAACCCAACAAAAAAGGAAAAAAAAACATACAGTTGAATGTTTCCATTTTTTATCCTCCACCTTTTGTGTATATATACCACACGGCCACCTTCATCTGTTTTCACTATCTGCAATTTTATATCTCTCTCTTCTTTTCTTCTTCTCTTCATTCGTCTCGTTTCTCTTCTTGTTTCTTTACGATGAAGAATTCCTCTGCCGATCTGCCACCGCCACCGCGACCTCGGAAGGACGTGAGGAAAAAGGCGAAGAAGAGATCGGCGGAAGAACTGGAAGAGCTTGTCAGAATCGCTCTCAGAACTGCTCATGTTGCGATCGACAAAGGGTGTTACAAAGTCTCTCCCGAAGCTATTGAATGCGTACGGACTCTGAGAAGGATCAGATCTCTCCGTCTCAAGGCTCGTGTTATATCAGCCACCGATTCCCTTCGTCCTTTGCGGCTTCTCGCCAGAAACGACAACCCTGTGATTCGTTCAGAGGCAAAGTCCGTACTTTCACATTGGAGGGACATCCAGAGACAGACAGAGATCGTGCATTGATGGGTTCTTCTAATGCGTAGCATGAATGTACATCGATTGACCAAGAAGAACAGACAGACAAACAAAGTTTATGTTACTGATTTTTTTCTTTCCGCTTCAGTTTGTAGTTAACTCACTGTCTTTGCTTCCTAATGAATAGTTTGATAATGGAATCTTTGTTTTTAGTTCTCTTGCATTCAGGGTTTAGGGTTTAGTATGTAATCAACAGTTAATGCATTTCTTCAAAATCACAGATCCATATTTTATAATATGTAATCAACATGAAATTCATATCAATTCAAGGTCAATTAATCTCTGTATTATATCAATTTCACTATATGAGAAGAATGAAAATTTATTTAGTTTACGAAATTGGTACATAAAGTTTTTACAAATGGAAAAGGTTTACGTATTTTTAGTTTAATTAATGAAGTTTTTGGGTTGTTTGTAATACTCTTAGATTTGATTGCAGAAATATTTTATTTCCTTTTTTGTTTCTCAAGGTTTGGATTCCTGATGGTTTGGATTCAGTTGCATGAGAGAGAAAAACATGGAAATTCCTTGGGACCCAAGTTAATTTCATGCCGCGTTTTTTTAAGAATTTTTTTTCGCAAAAATATTTTACATATTAACAAAATACAATTTCAAAGGGGTTGGGGTTGTAGTATCATTAACAATCAACAACTTTAAATTGGCAATAATTCAGAAACCTTGAACATTTTTTAAAATACAATAAGAATAGTGATAGTGATATCAACTTTCAATTCATTATGATGTTAATCCAATCAAAATAATTTATAATATTTTAAGTCCATAAGTTTTAATAAGATTTTATTAAAAAAATATCAATAATAACTGTTATATCTTTAATCATAAACACTTTGTTCCCTTTTTACCATTATTATTTTTTCTACAATTTTTTCTTATTTACAAAATTAAATAATTGCTTGTTTATTTTTATATATTTTTATTTGTTTTAAATTACAAATTTCTAGAAATACTGGCCTTTCTCCCTCCTTATTTGTGAAAATTTAGTTTAGGTCACGTAATATTACATTTTCATTTAAAAAATAGTAAAAATTGAAAATAATTCTGTTGCGAAAATATTTCCCCAAATTTAGCTTTACATAGATTTTCCCTATTCTTTCTCCATCTCTTGCGCATATAATTAAGTAATATCTTTTTTCATTGTATGAATCCAACAATAAAATCTTCTTTATCAGTTATTTAGTTTTGTTTTCAAGAAACTGGTACATAAAAAAAATTTAAAATAAAAAATATTTACGTGTTTTTAGTTTAATTAATGAAGTTTCTGGGGTTGTTTGTAATATTCTTAGATTTTATTGTAGATTTACTTTTTTTTCTCAAGGGTTGGATTCAGTTGCATAAGAAGGAGAAAAAATATGGAAAATCTTTGGGACTCAAGTCAATTTCATGTCATCGTGTTTTTCTAAATAATTTTTTTTCACTAAATTAACAAAATAACTTATAAAACTATTAGATTGTAATATCATTAACAATTAATAAAATTTTATTTTGGAATTGGTGTGGATCAGAAAAGTTCAATTATTAGAGTATGAATATGAATTTCAACTGTTATAAAATATTATATTTTTTTATGTAAGTTTTTGATACTTTTCTAAATGATAAACTAAATTTAAAATTATTTTTTTGTAAATTTAATCTATCTTAATAATAATTAATAGGAGATAATATTTATGTGTTTAAATTTATTATCTATAACTAAATATTAATTTTATCCGATATGATGAATGGATGCTATAAAAAATATCTATCATATCCTAGATAGAATTATTTATCTTGAATAAAATTTTTAATTAAGGGAATCAAATAAAAAAAAGACATAACAAAATTAATCAATTTTCTCTAAAATTATCTAAAAAAAACATTCATATAATATTGTTGGATCAACGTTAGCCGATAATCCATATATATGTTTCTTGTATATCTCGAGTTATAGCCCTGAGCTACACATATTCTCTAGGTTCTTCATGGAGTGTAATGATTTCAGCGTGATTTGAAGATGTTGCGACTAATGTTTACTTCTCAGAACGTCATGATATTGTCGTACCTCCAATTGTAAAAACATATCCTGTTTGTGATCTGGCTTTATGGGGGTTTGATAAATAGCCTGCATCTACAAAACCGATCAACTCATGTTTGGAATCTCTAGAATAAAATAATCTTAGATCAATAGTCCCTTGTAAAGATATGTTTAATCTTTTCCAATGATGACGTGTAGGGGAAGAACTATATCTTGAAAAGAGATTAGTAGCAAATGATATATTAAGACGAGTGCAATTTGCTAGATATAAGAGAGCCCCTATTGCACTCATATATGGTATTTTTGGTGCAAGTATATCTTCTTTTTCTTCATAAGGACGAAATAGATCCTTTTCAACATTTAAAGATCTACATACCATTGGAGCGCTTAATGGATTTGCTTTATCCATGTTAAAGCCTTTTAATACCCTTTTTGTATAATTCGATTGATGTAGAAATATATCATTCTTTAGATGCTCTATCTGTAAACCGAGATAAAACTTTATTTGTCCAATGTCTTTAATTTCAAATTCTTCTTTCAGATAGTTTCGAGCATTTTCAATCTCCTTTGATATTCCAATTATATTCAAATCATCAACATAAACAACTATAATCACAAATACACTTGTTGTTTTCTGAATAAATACACAAAGGCAAATATGGTTATTCACAAATCCCTTTTTTAATAGATATTCACTTAGACGATTGTACCACATACACTCAGATTGTTTTAACCCAAATAAAGATCATTGTAATTTGATTAATTGCACATATTTCTTTAGGCTTTGAATTTGATGTTTCCGGTATTCTTAATCCTTGAGGGATATTCATGTGTATATATATATATATATATCCAAAAATCCATATGGATATGTCGCAACCACATCCATAAGGTATATATCTAAATTTTTGGATACAGTTAAACTCATCAAGTATCCAAATGTGATTTCATCCATAACAGGGAAATATGTTTCCTCATAATCAATTGCACGTTTTTGGGAAAACCCTTGTGCGACAAGACGTACCTTATATCTTGTGACCTCATTGTTTTCATTTCTCTTTCGTACAAAACCCATTTGCATCCAACTGGTTTACCACCATTAAGAGTTTAAACGATGGGTCTAAATACTTTTCTTTTATTCAATGAGTCTAATTCTATTTGCATGGATTCGTTCTATTTTATCCAATCATGTCTCTTTTGACATTCCAACACTGACATTGGTTCTGGATCTTCATTATCATTTTTATTTTTTTGGATATAGAGAATGAGAATATCCCATCATTATCATTTATTTCATCTCTTCTAATGATTTTTTCATCGTAGATATAGTTAATATAAATCTCATTATTCTTTGTATGCTCGTGATTATTTTCATCACTTTCATTCTGCAGATCATCTTCCTCGTTTCTTTCTTTTGGGATGTTCTCTATGATTTGAGGATCAACATCTTTATCAAACTTCTTTTTTTTTAGGATTTTTTCTTTAGAACCAAGTGGTCTTTTATGCTTTAACCGTGTTGTAGACTCATTTGAAATTCTTTCACTTGCATGACCTTTTGGTATTTCTATATGAGCAGGTGCATTTGCAACCGATATATATGATTTTGTAACTCGTGTTGTATCATTGAATTCATCTGGAAGTTGATTTGCGATATTTTGCAAATGTATGAACTTTTGAACTTCCATATTGCATTGTTTTGTAGAGGATCAAGTTATAACAATGATTTTGTTTTCCATGTTAAATCTTGCGAGGCTTGTTTTATTCGTCCTCTTAACGTTGGAAATTCATTCTCATTAAAATCATTATTAACAAAACGAGCTGTGAACATATCACATGTTTGTGGTTTAAGATATCTAATGATGGGTATGGTGAATTATATCCAACATAAATTCCTAATCTTCATTATGGGCCCATTTATGTCTACTGTGGAGGAGCGATCGGAACATATACTGCACAATTAAATACTCGAAGATGATATATATTTGTTTCTTCACCATTTCCTAATTTCAATGGAGAATATTTATGATAAGCACTTCGCCTTATTTGAATTAGTGCTGCAACATATAAAATAGCATGTCCCCAAGTAGAAACTTGGAGTTTTGTTCTCATTAGTAATGGGCGAGCAATAAGTTGGAGACGTTTAATTAATGATTCAACCATACGATTTTGTGTATGGATATATGGTACCGTATATTCAATCTTAATGCCCATTGATGTACAGTAATCATTGAAAGCTTGGAAAGTCAATTCACCAGCGACTTTCTTAATAGGGTAATCGGGGATTTGAGCTCGTAATTTTGTTATTTAAGCAAAAAATCTCAAAAATGAAACATCGCGGTTTGATAATAGACAAACGTGTCACCATCTGCTTGAAACACCAATCAATTCCATAAAATATCGAAATGATCCACTTTTTGGATGAACTGGTCACATATATCCCCATGTATTCGTTCTAAAAACGATGTTGATTCATGCCTAACTTTGACCGATGATGGTCTTATTATCAATTTTCCTTTAGAACAAGCAGTACATATTATCTTATGAAATTGAAATATCTTCTCATTTTTAATGGATGATCATTGGAGTTTTCAATGATTTTTTAAGAAATTATTGAACTAGGATGACCTAGTCGATCATGACAAATCTTAATAAACACATCTTTATGTTTTTGGTTGAAGGTGACATATGATTAATCACTCTTATCTTTGTGAAATATAATCCAAAGGATAAAGCTGATAATTTTATAAAATTTGCTTCTCCACATCCCTAAATTATTTTTACATTTCCAGATATTGTATTGACACTAGATTCATGTATTCTTAACTTGGAGAAATAATTTTTATCATTCAATTTTGTGTGCGTTGTAGCACAATCCGCTAAACATATATCTCCATTATTGAGATTTAATTGTAACATATTTGATGTTACTTTTATCCGATAAAGATATTGATGAACCTGAAAAATATGAATGAAGTTGCATATAAAATTTTAACAAAATAATATCACAAAAATATTCTAATAAAATTTCATGTCAATATTTTTTCATAATTTATCATTCTTAAGTTGGTTATAAAATATACGATATTCATTCGTTTCACGGAATGGTGCAGACTTAGTGGGATGAGCATGATGATTTTTCATTAGTAGCTCATTTTATTATTCTTCAATAAGGAGAATTAGTAATAATTCGTGATAGGTTTTGTAAACGTTCGCTCGATATTATGATATTATCATCATGGAATGTTAATAATATCTTCTCCAATTTATCATAATCACTTATAATTCGATTTTGGAAATTATTTTAAATATGCATAATGATATTCGTTCACAAACTTATAATCTTGGAATCTCATATTTAGCCAATGAGATCACATATTTTTGTGATCGAATTTATCTTTAAGAGACTCCTATAAATTTGTGGGATCTTCTTTTGTACGATATTCATCTTTTAAATCGTAGGTAATATGATGACATAGAAAGATCATGGTTTTTTTCTCTTTGGAAGAATTATTGTCTTTATCATTATGCCAATGAAGTTTTTGCCTTTAGGATGCATGTTAGCATCAAATACCCATGTCATGTACCTTTTCCCTGAGGCATTAAGTGACATGATATGAGATTCAACAAATTTGACATGATAATTATATTTAAAACTAATTCATTATCATAATAAATTTTACAATGTGATATAATAAAAAATCAAAAATGAAATTAGCAGATAATATTAAATAAAATAAATAATTAGGTGGCATAGCCTTCTTTATAAAAATAAACAAAAGATAAATAGAAAGGTATTAAGAAATTACTTGGTAGTCGAGTCTATAAAATTATGTAATACAAAATATATATTTAATGTTCGTAATTTATTCCATAATGTTTAATATTTAGTCCATGATGTATTATATTTAGTTCATGATGTTTGTATTTCAGTTCGATATTCAATCAGTAATATCCGGTATTCAGTTCATGGTATCGAATCCATTATATCCGGTGTTTAGTCCATGATGTCCAGAGTTTAGTCCATGATGTTCATATATATATTTTCTAAATCGAGTCCAAATTTAAAAGTAAAAATTGATTCAAAATAAAATAAGAAGAGTTTCCCTAGAATTTAAATATGAGAGAGTGAAAAGAATATGTGAGAATAAGAAGATTTTTTGAGTTTGTAAGTTGTGTATTGAAATGAATAGTTATATTGCCTACTTATAGGAAAATAAATATGACTATTCAATTTAAAAATTAATAAATTCAGTATGATCCTTCATAAAAGAATTATAAATTCAATATGACCATTTATAAAAGTTTTAGACATTCACAACTTTACATAATTAGATTTATTATAATTATAATAATTCAAATACCTTAAAAAATTAAAATGTAATACCATAAAAAAGTTAAATTGGAGTATGAACGGATATCCCGAGCCATCCTCCGTGGGTATCAAATTTTCCCAAACGGATTAGCATATTATTGTATATTTTATTCATTAAATAATTTTGACTTTTTATAAAAGGATAACATATAAATTTCCAATAAAATCTTAAATATTTAATAATATTAAATAAAAAATTACCTGTTTTCTTTAAAATTAACCTAAACCTCAGTAAATATTACCATTTTATTCATAAAATTAACATAACCTAAAAACCATAATTTTTCGATCTCTTTCCGTCTCCTTCATAGACCTCATATTTTTTCATGGTATCTCTCCATGGTTGCTCTCCTTCTTTGACGTTGTTATCATATACCTTTCTATCACCCTCCTCATTTGCCTTCTTTTTTTTTTACCGCATTTTTCTCCCACCATTGACGCCTTCTTCGTTCAGCACGAGCTCCGCCAATTGCCTCTTTGTTGAAGGGATCGATCCATCTCAGATACGATCCACAGAGAATGACGGCATGCCAAAAGAAACACTAGAAAAACAAATGAATTTCAGAGAAAGTTTCAATGGTTCTGTCCATTGAAAAAAATTTCAACTAATATCAGTGGTCGAACTGTAGGAATTTGTTACAAATTTCAACGGTAAATCAATGGAAGTGCTCCGTTCATCCATTTGTCTATAACGTTGGAAAGTACATTGAAGTTTATCAACAAATGTCATCCCTTGTCATTTATCAATGGTCTTTCAATGGACGGGAACAATTGAAAAAATCGGTTGGAATCTTTTAGGAACTGACATATTGAAAATAACTCACCACATCGAGAAAAAATAATTTCAACATGGTTTTGAATTTTATAGGAAAAAAAATAAATTAAGGAAGGATTTGAAGACAATATATCAAAGATCATGTTTGGATTTATGTGATGGGCAGACACCAATCTCAATATTCGGATTATTTCGTATAAATTAAAACTCATTGTTGAGGCGGTAAAAAGAATATGTTAAATTTTTCAATGGATATGCGTCAAACATCGTTCCATGGGTAGGTATTGTGGGTTTAGAACTCTTGGACATGGAAAACTTACAATTTTCATGTTTTCATACTACGAACATTCTAATTGCGTTTGCAAAGCTAACACCACATACTGTGCAGAACGCTTCATGCGAACTCAACATATTCTTCAAATATATTTTTAAGAAATTTAAAAAGACTTGGATGTATAGAAAATAATATCCCTGATGTATTATTCTATTTGGAGAATGTATTTATGTATTCGTTCTTCGATGTCATAGAATATTTTTCGATTCATTTACTAGATGAGACAATATTCGGTAACTTGGTTGATATATCCATTTGAAAGATTTTCTTTCATCCAAAGAAAAAAAATAGACAAAGCAATGTTCAAATGATTAATTTTTAAGTCTAAAACTTTTATAAAGGATCATATATTGAATATATGATTATTTTATGAAGGGTCCTATCGAATTTATGGTTTTATAAATTGAAGATTCATATTTATTTTCTTATAAATAGGTAATGTAGCTATTTATTTCAATACACAACTTACAAACTCCAAAACTCTTCTTCATTTTAGGTAAATTTTCTATCATTTTCTCCATTAGATATATCATATATAAATATATTTATAATATGATATATCATGTTATTAACATCTATATATACATATATCTTACATATACAAACATATATATAATATAAACATGCATATATCTATATCATATATACACATATATATTTAC
>CM071873.1:33103323-33113479 GCA_036759665.1 Gynandropsis gynandra | reverse complement strand
ATTTGTGATGTGCTTGTGCTTTGAGAGCCCGGAAGATTCTAGAACTCTTGTCAAAGATCTTGGCTCTTCTATTGTAATCCTTAGGGTCTTTCCCTTCACCCATGACTCTGGTACGTTGCTTTTCTCTCTGCACTTCTCTCGTCTCTGCATCAACTCCTCCACTTCCTCGGGTACAATAATCTCCATTGCAGCCGCCGACGCAGAGCTTGAGCTCGAAGCCACACACCTCGTACCCCACCACCTTTCCCTATCCGACCTATGGGTCGACAAGGTGAGGCTTTTGCCGAATTTGAGGGCCAATTGGGTCTGTTTGGCTGCCGGAATCTTGTTCACCGGAGCCGGCTTTTGATGAGTTACTGGAGATGGGTTGATGAACTTGGTCGAGGATAAAGACATAGCTTCCGTTTGATGCCTTGGAGGTGAACCAAAGGTTGTGTTTATCAGTGGTTTATATAAAGATTTTGTCGTGGTGGGAGTAGAGAGTTCTAGATTCTCCTGGTACTTGCATGTATATATATACACATACGTAGATAGAAGATACAATGAAATGCATTGGACGACTTGAAAAGTATAGAGGGATGTGGCATAACCTAAATCATTCGAATGATTCGAGTGCGATCCGCGCAATCTCTCTCATTACAAGCTTCCCCCAATATAAATGTATACAAGGATCATAATAAATAAAATATTTTATTTGGCATTTATTCTAAAATATTATGTTGTTCTGGTTATTTAAAAATATATAAAAAAATTGTTCGCTTCATTTATTTTAAATTATATTTTTTTATAAAAATTATATTACATATACATTATATTGGTAATTAATCTTTTGGTTGATCGTTTTTATTAAAGTCAATTATTATCTGTTTTTTTAAATGAAATTGCAATTTATTAATAAAGTTATATTATATGTTTTTAGTTAAAGTTTTCACATATAATACAGTTGTTATGTCATAATATGCCAGTATGGGTGAACAGTAACGCACTGATGATGTGGCACGAGGGGGGCCGTCCAGATAATTCCAATCATTCGGATGCGATCCGCGCAATCTCTCTCATTACAAACTTCCGCCAATATAATTGTATACAAGGATCATAATAAATAAAATATTTATTTGACATTTATTCAAAAAATAAATCATGTTATTTTGGTTATTTAAAAATATAAAAAAATTCGTTTCATTTATTTTAAATGATATATTTTTTATAAAAAAATTATATTACATATATTATATTCGTAATTAATCTTTTGGTTGATCTTTTTATTAAATTCAACTATTATCTGTTTTTAAATGACATTTCAATTTATTTAAAAAATTTATATTATATGTTTTTAGTTAAAGTTTTCACGTACAATTCAGTTGTTGCGTTATATATATATATATATATATATATATAAGATTGCCTGGATAAGTTTGATTTTTTCTTTTGTTTAATTTTTTATAAAAGAGATAGATAACAATAAATGCCAACAGAAATTTCAAAAAATGATGCACAAATATTTTTTGACGTATTAGATGTAGTAAAAAAACTTATATATAAAGGCCGTTGTAAAAGTAATTGGCATTAATTCTCGATATGGAGTATACAAAATTGATTATAATGAGGCAGAAAATTGTATGGATTCATTTTGTCAATGATTGTTTTAAAAGAACTAAATATGTTGCATCATAGAATGATATTTGTAGAAATAGTTGCATGTTAGTTTTGGATGAAAACAAACATTTTTTGGCATGTAAATTTTGTAGCGCTAGCAAATCTAATCCAAGACACCATATTCACGAAAATATATGCCATACAAAATGATATAATATATGCATGTAGCAAACATCTTAAAAAGATTGTACGAGTAGAAGAAAACTGTTGCATCTATGAGATGACACATAGAACAATAAACCACTAAAGGGGAAATGCAATATCCTTTCGACAGTAAGACTTAGAAGGATTTCAACCAATAATTTCTTGAGTTTGTTTTAGAATTAACAACATTTATCTTTTCTTGTGCATTGATGGTTTTAGTCTATATGTACAATTCAGATTTCAATATTCTCCGTGGTATGTAATTTTTTCTTTGTATAGTTTACCTTCGGATATGTATTTGAAAATAGAAATTATGTTTCTAACATTGTTGATTCTCAAACCAACACATCTTAAAAAATGTTTCAATGTATTCCAACCATTGATTCAAGAATCGAAAGATTTATGGAACAACAAAATTCTTGCATAGGACGTAAATATAAACATAACATACATTGAAGGCACTGATGTTTTGGAAAATTAGCAACTTTTCTGCTCATGGAGTATTGTGTAGATAGAGCACACATGAGAGACTCACATGTACGTATAACATAGAGGATACCAATTCGTTTCGTCTCATACATAGGAAGAAATCATATTGGTTTGATGATCATCGAAGATTTTTTCTTCACACACATACATTTAAAAAAGATAAGAAACAATTTTGAAATAATGTTGTGAGGAACGAAGACATCATTTATCCAAACATGTTCGAAGATCTTGTGCTTACGGCTAAACACGATTATAGGTTTATAGGAATCGATTGAATATAGGGAAGATCAAGGTCATCGAAAATCAAAAGGCCAATGTGAATGACATAATTGGTACAAACACAACATTGTTGCAAACTCTATTGGTAGGATGTTGAAAACATGTAACTCAATTCAATGGACATATGATGGAATTATTAATGGATATCTATTGATGATACTAATGAATTCTCGTTGATAAATTTAAATTGTTCCACATGTGGTGAAAACATATAACTCTCATGCGGGTTATTCCAAAGTTAGTGTGGAAATTTTTCAAAAAACATCTCCAGTGGTTGATGTGGTTAATCTCAAGTAATAATTATCTAGACTAACGCTTTCGCAATAATACGGATCATATAGTACCAGGGTCGAACACAAAGAATTGATGCAACTCTAAAGCTAGTAAACTAATGTATAGGACGATACAAATCAACAAGTGTGGGTGGAATGTGAATAAAGCTAAACTAACTAATCAATGAATTAAATTCAATTAACTAAATACCACAGATTTCAAGAGACGTTCGATGATGCAATGATGTTCTAACATGATCATTGGTCTTAGATATTATCACGAGTTCAAAGAATTTGAGCTCTAATATAGGAACTCACTAGCATAGACTTATCCTCTACCTAGCATGCGTACTACCAATCTTCCGATTGCGTAATCTCATCCACTAGATGCATTAATACTGCTATCATAATCCCTAGATTCAACCAACCGACCTGCCATTGATTCTAAATTGATTAAATCCTAAATCATGGCTAAGTTCCAAAGTCTAATCCCCTGACATAGATTCATTAGACTTCTACAATCAATTCATTCAAGTAGCATGCAAGAATAAAAAGCATTAAAAACAATCAGTCATTCCGAAAACGATCAAATACCATAACCATTCATTAAAGTGGCATGCAAGAAAGAAAGCATTAAGAACAAGACTTTATTACATATCGAAAATACTCTCTAACCAATGGCTACTAAACTACTCGGACATGGACTTAGAAAACAAAACAAGAGAAAACTGTCAAACCGTAGGGCTATAAAAGATTGGCTGGATAAGTGGCGGAATATCAGATATTCCTCGTATGACTAAAGTGCTTTAAAAATATCCTCGTGAAAATAATCATTAAATAGGAAAAAAACAAGAAAAAAGAAAAATTTTCCTTTAATTTTTGAACGTGAAAAAGTACAAGTTATGCAATTTTTCGACGTGAAAAACTGTCAAACCGTGTCAAAGCAAGAAAAACAAAGTGATTTCGAACTTGAGAGGGATCGATTTGAATTTGGCAAGAAGGAAATGGCTAGAATCGGCAGCATCAATGAAGAAGAGAGCACGAGTAAATCTTCAATGGTGTCAATAAGTGTAAGTAGATCGATTTCTAGGGTTTTGCAGGTTGTCGAGTCGCAAAATGGTTTATTGATTTGAAATGGTTGTGGAGTCGAGTCGCAATCGACTCAATGAGTCTGTTGAGTCTCAGTAAGTTAGTTGAGTCACAAGGGTCGGTTGTCTCAGTGGGTCGGTTTGGGTCGCAATGGTCGCTGAGCGTCGTAGGGGGTCTAAGGGTCGTTTGATTCGGTTGTCTCATTGAGTCGGTTTGGGTCGCAATGGTCACTTGAGCGTCGCAGGGGTCACAAGGGTCGTTTGAGTCACATGGGTCAATCGAGTCGCGTGGGTCGCTTGAGTCTCGATGAGTCAGTTGAGTGTCCTAGAGGGTCCGAGGGTCGTTTGAGTCGCATGGGTCGGTTGAGTCGTATTGGTCGCTTGAGTCGGTAGAAGTATAATGTATTCTTAATTAATTGGTCATTTTGCAGGTGACGCCAAAGCCGAAGTTTGTGTATGAATTCAAGCACATGGACAGAATGCCAAAGATCACCACCAAGTGTTTTCCTTACGAGACAATAACGAAGCTGAGAGGAATCTTAGATGAATACGAGTTGCATTACTTCGAGAAAGAGTCACAATTTAGACATTTATTCCATTTCCAATGTTACTCCACATTGACGAAGGTTTAAATGTCTATCCCCCTAAATCACTCCGTGATTGTACAGGACAAGAAGGAGTTGTGGTTCGTCTGAAACGGTGTTCCCATCCGGTACTCTATATTATAGCACACACTAATTTTCGGATTGAAATAAGGACCATATCCCAACAGATGAGAGTCCAAAAGGGGTGATACATTCAGGCGGAAGAATTTCGACCGTGGAAACGTGACCCCCGAGCAAATCATTGAAAAGCTTGTGAAGGCGAAGAATTCCGATGACCGGATGAGGTTGGCAAATTTGATGTTTTTGGCGCAAGTTATGGATCACAAGCCTTCATCAGACAACTCTATCAGCCATGATCTCATTGACATGGTTGATGACTTGAAATTTTGTGAAGGCTTTCCATGGGGGCGTTACACATTTGAGAAGATTGTGGATACTTGTTGCAAGCACGTTAGTGGGAAATCACCGAAACCAAAATGGTATTGTGGAGGTTTCATGATCCCACTAATGGTAAGTTTTATATATTATTCGAATAACTTGAATGTTTTCGTACTTTTTGCATTCTTTTCATTTTGTTTTAATATTTTAGTTGCTTCCATTCGAAACCATCCTTAGTTTGGGCGAAAAGGGATGGTATGTTGATGTTATGGATGCGGATCCATCATGCCCAAGAATGTGCAAGAAGATGGTTAAATCCAGTATTAACCTGAAGTATGTAGATGTGATAAGGCTGTTCGGAGATTCTAAGGTAACAATTACACAAGGGTCACAAGGGTAACAATTACACAGAGGGTAATAATGGTCATTTTTTTGTTCTTCATGATATTCGAAGTATTCTTCTTGCTGAAGACGAAGAGGAAGCTTTACTTTTTGATCTGGATGATTATGAGGGATGCCACGATCTCGATGTTCAGATATTGATGGAACATCTTCGTAGAAATCCGAAGGGTATTTGTTGGGAGGACATCCGTAAGCAAGAACTGCTGACACGAAAAGCAGTTCTTGGTGATCAAAACAAGGGGTAAGGGAAGGGGACTAAGAGGCAAAAGAGCGTGGGTGAAAAAATAATAGAGATTGAAGATGACGAAGATGAAGGAAGGGTATGTGTTGCTGAAGCTGATGAAGAAAGAGATGGTGATGTTGAAGGTGATGCTGAAGCTGAAGCTAAAAGAGAAGGTGAGGATGAAGCTGAAGGAGAAGAAGGTGCAGTCTGTTTGACACTGGAGTAGAAATTAATGAAGGAAATAAAGAAGTCGGAGAAAAGAATCATCAACGCCGTAAGAGATCTTCTAAGGGATGTCGGGTTTCATTTGCCTAATCCAAAAGCAAAGGCGGAAAATCCCAAAGGAGCTGAAAAGGAAAAACCAAAATCTACCGAGAAAGATGCGAGCACCGCAAACCAATCTTCCGGCACTGTTAGAGATGATGATTTGAATTCCTTCGACGTCGATATCCAATGTGAAGAAAAGAGCTGGTTGAGTCAGAGGCTGAAAATGGCTCTGGAGATGGCTCAGGAGAGGATTTGGCAAACATTCCGAGATTAGTTGAAAATATCACATCTGCCACTACCATTCCTCTAACTGAATACATTTCCGGAGAGGTTACTGCAGTCGTTGCTCCTGATAAAGTAACACCAAGTAAGTAATATTTAGTGAAAATGTTCATTTGAGTCATTTTCCATCGAGATTCGGCATGGGTCGCAAGAGTCGTATGGGTTGCAAGAGATGCATAAGTTGCACGGTAATATAAGTCACACGATCGTATAAGTCGCAGGGTCGCATAAGTCGATGGGTCAGTAGAGTTGCATGGGTTGCATATGTTCCATGGGTCGCATCAAGTAACGAACGATGAGTCTAATGAATGAAGTAATTTTATACAGATGCTCCAGTGGGTACTGTTGATGAAGTCGATGCCGAGAAGGTTCTTGACGAGGACCCCGCTAAGGACGTTCTTGCGGAGTATACTCCAGCGGATCCTTTCCATGTCCTCGATGAAAAGGTTCTTGGCGAGGAAACTACAGTGGGTTCTGTACCAACAAGTAAGTATGGTCTTTTAAGTAAAAAAGGTTGCATGTCCACATAGGTCGCATGGGTCGCATTAAGTACCAAACGATGAGTCCAATGAATGAAGTAATTTTATGCAGATGCTCCAGTGGTCACTGTCGATGAAGTCACCGATGAGGAGGTTCCTTACGAGGACCCCGCCAAGGACGTTCCTGCAGATCCTGTCCAATATGTCCCCGATGAAAAGGTTCTTGCTGAGGAAACTACAGTGGGTCTTGTCGAAGAGGTCGACCCTAAGGAGGTTCCTTCCGAGGATACTACAGTAGATCTTGTCGAAGAGGTTCCGTCTAAGGATAAGAAGATTCCTTGCGAGGATACTATAGTGGATCCTGTCGAAGAGGTCCCCTCTAAGGATAAGGAGGTTCCTTCTGAAGTATCACCAAGTAAGTACGGTCTTTTGAGTCACAAAGGTCGCATTGGTTGTATGGGTCACAAAAGGTCGCATAGGTCGTAGGTCGCATAGGTGTGCATAGGTCGCATTGGTTGCATGGGTCACAAAAGGTCGCATGTCCGCATGGGTCATAGGGTCGCATTGGTCACCGTATGTTTAATAAAGTGAATTTTATGTAGGTGCTGGACCTTTATTGAAGGATTCTGCACCATATGTTGAACCTCCACCGGTACCTAAACGAGTTTTAAGACCACGGAAGGCATATGTTGAACCTCCGCCGACGAAAAGAGCAAGAACAGTGCGAAGGAGGGGATGAGGGAAAGATGTTGGTGGAGTTCAAGAACCCGAAAAGAAGGTGGTTCAAGAATCCGAAAAAGTTGGTTCAAGAATCCGATAAAAGGTGGTTCACGAACCCGATATAAAGGTGGTTCGAGAACCTTTGTTTTGTTGGAAGCCCAAGGGATTAGAAAAGGGCTTGATAACCCGAGAACCTTCTTTCATTGACGCAACCGGTGAAAGGTTGGCTGCTCTATATATGTTCCTGACGACACCTGGACATGAGAGTTGTGGAAATCTGATCTAGATATTCCCCGGGGGCTAGAGTTTTGGGAGATTATATCAAAGCCCAACGTATGGCTTGAAGATGATGTAAGTTTTTTTAAACCCGAAGTCACAGAGGTCCTTTTGTGTCATATGTATTCATGTGTATTAATATTTTATGCAACAATCGGATGAGGCGTTGTTGGTGTAGTATTATCGCATGAAGACATACCACGCGATATTTAAGAAACTTTACATTTGTCATGTTGTTTTCATGCAGACGCTCACACTGTGGACGTACGAGGATATGGACACTTTGCCAAAATATCTTAGTGATTGTTTGAATGGCAAGTATTCATTCAGAAGTACGAAACCAATGAGTGATTTCGAAGGCTTTGTCTCGGTTCTAAATATTCCATTGCTCAATAGTTAATATGTAGGATGTCATTGGGTAGCCATCAAAGTGGATTTCAAAATCCGATACATCACGGTATACGACTGTCAGCGGAGGATCAAGGAAACGCATATCGATCTGGTGATTTAGAAGCTAAGAAAAGTTGTCCCCAAGATGCTCATTCTCAGAGGGTTTCCTTCTTTGGCTTTTGGAGAAGATGAATGAAAATATGAGTATTATGAAGGTCTGACACAGAAACAAAGCTCGAATGACTGTGGTGTTTACGCCTACAAATTCTTAGAATGAAAGCACATAATTTTTTGCACTACATTTGCAACGAAAATATTCCTTTCATGCATGAGAAGATTGCGGCTGAGATATTTAGTAATGGAAAATGTATCCCTCCACCTGGAGATTAACTTGATATTTGGTACATTGTTATTTTTTTGGGAATGAAAGATGTAAATATTCGGTACATTGTTATTTTTTAAATATTTGGTACATTGTTATTTTTTTTGAAATTTCTTCATAATAATAAAAGGAGTCACAGGGGTAAAAAGGTCACAGGGTCAAGGGTCGAACGGGTACGAGGGTCGCAGGTGTTCGAAGGTTGCAGAGGTAGAAGGGTTGCAGGGGTCCAAGGGTCGCATAGGTACAAGGGTCGCAGAGATACAAGGATCGTAGAGGTACAAGGGTCGTTCGATGGTTTTACTCGTTCGACCCTTGACCCTGCAACCCTTTTATCTCTGAGACCCTTGTATCTCTGCGACCCTCGGTCCCCTGCGACCCTTGTACCCGTTCGACACTCAGACCCCTACGATCCTTATTATTTATAAGTACAATTATTTACTAATAATATGAATAATTTATTATTTATTATTTACAAATACAATTTTTTTACAAATAATATGAATAATTTATTATTTATTATTTACAAATACAATTATTTACAAATAATTGATTCAAATCTATGCGACCCTTGTCCATCTGCGACCCTTGGACCCGTGCGATCCATGTCCCTCACGACCCTTGTCCCTCTGCAACCCTTGCCCCTCTACGACCCTTGCACCTCTGCCACTCTTGTCCTCGCGACCCTTGTCCCTCTGCCATCCTTGTCCCTCGTGACCCTTGGACCCCTACGACCCTTGTCCCCTTTCGACCCTTGTCCATCTACGACCCTTGTTACAATAGTAGTAAATCCACAAAAACAGTAATACTAACAATAATACTTACTATTGAATAATTGTAAAAAAAACCAAACAAATACAAACATGAAGTTCAAGTTCAAAGGAATGTTCTTGTTCAAAGGAGGTTCATAGCACTCAAAATACAACTGAAATCAAACTCTGTTATTGTTAGGCCTTTGTTGAGGGAAAAATGAAGCAGTGGTGTTTGTCCATCGAAATACAGTTCGACTTCGAGGGTACAACCTTGGGTTAGTCCATGGTCGTGACAAAACTTTCTCCAACCCCTTCTGATGGTAGTGCCACCACGTGCCACTAGATATGCCTCCCACAACAATATGTATCCTATCATCAGATATATCTTACATCGTCTATAGAAAATACCTCTCGACCTTTCATATCAGAAGTGTCTATAACATCCGTAGAAAGGAATAAAATCGTGAAAATCCTTACCCAAGTAGCGACATCATCCAAGTCCGTATAGAGGTCACTTACCAATGCATCTATAGCCAGATTCGAACGAGTGACTGGTACCACCGTGACAATCCTCTGAGCAGGAGTAGCGAAGGTGACGTGAAAGTACGTAATCCCCAATACATAAGTTTAGGTCATTGGAGAAATCTTTCCACCCATCAGTGAATCTTGAGCCATCCAGCTTGACTTTCCATGTTCTGTTAGACGCATTCGATTTAAGCGTTACCGTGTTGTTGTCCCTTTTTTCCCGTAAATATAATCATCGAAGAAGGTCTTCGGGATGTCCTGTAACAAAAAAGGAAAAAAAAGTAAATTTGTACATTCTCTACATGTAACATACAGACAAAGAGACAGATGAAGAAGATTACAATGTAGTTCCCAGAAAAATCTCTCTAAAAAAATGAGGGAAATGTGGCATTTTCGGAAAAAAAAAATTGATGGAAGATGATGAGAGTTAGTGAGAGAGTGTATCGTTATTCGAAAAAGGATAGATGGAAGATTATGACAGTTACAGAGAGAATGTGTCATAATTTGAAAAAAGGTAATGGCTGGAATTCGAAAAGATATGATCCTAGAT
>CM071873.1:33090684-33102332 GCA_036759665.1 Gynandropsis gynandra | reverse complement strand
CGAATCGTCGTTAGATGGAATTCGAAAAGACATGACTGCAGAAGTACAAGGGTCGCAGATGTTATGTTTTTTCAAATTTTTTCAAATTTGATGAAAAGTTCGGCGGGAATTTTGGTGACGGAATTTTCGGTGGGTCGCATGGTCGCATATATGCAAACTTGACGGATTACGGGTTAAAAATGATAAAATGTAAAAAACCAATCAAAACAATACATTTATAACGTTAAACTAATTAATGCCGAATGAGGGTCGTATGGGTCGCATGGTCACATATAAGGATCAATAAATGCGAAATCGACGAACTTACGAGTTTATAATGATAAAATGTCAAAAACCAATAAAAATAATACATTTACAAAGTCAAACTAATTAATCCAATTGAGGGTCGCATGAGTCGCATTGGTTGCTTGGTCGCATATATTGATCAATAGATGCGAACTCGACGAATTTACAGGGTTTATAATGATAAAATGATAAAAACAAATCAAAGCAATACATTTACAACGTCAATCAATGGTTAAAACAAATTATGCCCCATGTGTCCCTAGTTGAGTTGTGTATAACCAATGCCTGTATTTCAAAAGCGATAGTAGTGTTTTAAGAACTCGCTGGATGAGTTTGACAAAATTTCAAAAACTACATTCAACATTTTGTTCAAATGTATATTATTTATATTATTGTCTATATTGATACTAAATTAGATATATACAACTCAAATATATTGAAAATAGTATGGGTCACATGGTCGCATATAAGGATCAATGCATGCGAAATCGACGAATTTTACGGGTTTATAATGATAAAATGTCAAAACAATCAAAACAATACATTTACAACGTCAAACTAATTAATGCCAATTGCGGGTCGCATGGATCGCATGGGTCGCTTGGTCGCATATATTGATCAACAGATGTAAACTCGGCAAATTTACGGGGTTTATAATGATAAAATGACAAAAGCAAATCAAAACAATACATTTACAATGTCAATCAATAGTTAAAACAGATTATGACCCATGTGTCCCTAGTTGAGTTGTGTATAACCAATGCTTGTGTTTCAAAAGCGATAGTAGTATTTTAAGAACTCGTCGGATGTTGATATTATTTATATTATTGTCTATATTGATTCTACCTTAGAACGGGTCGGAAGGATCGCATGGTTCAGAAGGGTCGCATTGGTCGCATGAGTCATATGTGTTCGCATGAGGTCGCATGGATCGGCTGAGTCGCCCTAGGGGTCATATTGGGTCGCATGAGTCGGATGGGTTCCCGTTTAAATTTGATTCTAATTTAATTCAATTGTGAGTCGCACAAGGGGTCATATTGGGTTGGATGAGTTCCCATTTAAACTTGATTCTAATTTAATACAATTGTGGGTCACACAAGGGGCCATATTGGGTCGCATGAGTCAGATGAGTTCCCGTTTAAACTTGATTCTAATTTAATCCAATTGAGGGTCGCATGGGTCGGATTATAATAAAGAATTTATCGAATTATAATGATGAAAGTCACAAAAGGTTTAATAAAAATAATACAAATAATATAGTATTACACACTCACTAACTAATAAACCTTTTTGTTTTGAAGTCGGCGTTGTCTTGGTTGTCACGTTCCAAACACTTTCAGTGATACTGGCTTTGAAGATGGGGTTTGTCTCGACGAAGAAGACGAGGTTTGTCTCGAAAAAGATGGGGTTTGTATCGACGAAGAAGACGAGGTTTGTCTCGACAAAGATGAAGTTTGTCTCTACGAAGAAGACAAGGTTTGTCTCGACGAAGATGGGGTACTTCTCCGAGCTTCACGAGTTCAGGATAACGTTTCTCTTTAGGCCTCCCGCTTTGCCTTTTCTCAGTCAACATAAGAGGTAGAACCGTAACTTCAATATATTGAGGAGGAATATCCTAATCACTGCAATCAGTAACCGGATACACGGTTTCTTGGTAAGCCAAACGCCATGTCTCCCGAAGGTAGTATTTCGAACATAGATCTGGTAACTTATGACCTTTACCAATCTTATGTGCTGCCGCAATTGCGTGACTGCATGGATACTTATCCAAATCAAATATTTTGCATTCGCACGTTCTTTTTGAAGACTCACTACAAATCTTCTACCCATCTCATTTCTCACCTCATACTCATCACTCATAGTGTTCAATTCAATAACATCATACTTGGATGCCTGTCCAAACCGTTCATGTAACGTTTTCTCAATGTAAGGTGATAACTTTTGAGAATCATCACCGGTAGCTGCTTCCAGCCTATACCTATTGAACCATTCTAATGTCTTTCATAAACAAATATCTAAAAGCCCTAGGATCGTAAATTTTTTTTTACTTCTTCAATGTTGAATTTATTGACTCGGCACCATTAGTGGTTAATAAGTTGAACCTTTTTCCCTTTGATTTACATCTTACCCACTTAACGGGATCAAGTTCCTCTTTATCCAAATACTTTGCAACATTAGGATACCTGCGCAAAGGTCACAAAGGTCAAAAATGGCAACAAAGGTCACAACAGTCACAAGGGTGGCAGAGGTACAAGGGTCGCAGAGACACAAAGGTAACAAGGGGGTGAAAAGGTCGAAGGGGTACAATGGTTGTAGGGGTACAAGGGTCGCAAGGGCACAAGGGTTGCAAGGGTCAAAGGGTCACAAGGGTACAAGGGTCGCAGAGGGGAACAAGGCTCGCAGAGGTGCAAGGGTCGGAGAGGGGTACAAGAGTGGCAAAGGTGCAAGGGTCAGAGAGGGGTACAAGGGTGGAAGAGGTGCAAGGGTCGCAAAGGGGTACAAGGGTCGCAAAGGTCACAAAAGTCACAAAAAGTCATTTTGTACCTGGCCTTCAAATCATTCAATAGCACTTCAAATTCGTCCTCCGTGTATGTTGCTGCACATTTCAAGAACATTTCCGCCACCGTATCACCCTTTGAAGCCTTTCTACCATGCCCTTTATTGACGTAGCTCTTTATATTTTGCGATATATGACACGCACAAAAACCATGATCAGCCTTTTTATACACTTGTTTGACTATTTTGATCAAGCTTTTATGGCGAATCAGATATCACAACGACACCACGTCCATGACTCGTCGTTCTCTCTGTCGACTATTCTCCATGCAATAGAATATTGGCGATGTTCACCATCTTACGCGGTCGCCACAATCAATACTCCCTTGTTCACTCCTGTCGGAAATGTTGCATCCACAACAACCACTTTACGCATGTATTTCCACCCTCTTATAGTCGCTCCGACAGCCATAAAAAGGTATTTGAAGCTTTTCCCATCATTCTCCAGCTGAAGATTTGCGACAGATGCGGGATTTCTTTTTGTAAAAATGTGCAACCACCCTGGAAGCCTCCTATAATGTTCAAAGTCATCACCACGAATCTCCTTTTTGAGCACCACATTTGCCTCTTAATGTCATCAAATATGATACATTGGCACCATACTTTGCTTTTACACGAGCCATCAATTCTTTTGCTGGAGGTGTTTCATAATTCCCGGCATATTCTTCTTTCAAATAATTCTTAACCATTTGCATTGTACCCTTTGTAGCTTCGGTCCATTTAGATACAGGTGAACAGTTATGAATGGAATGGTGTGTTCTCATACTAAACCATTTGGAATTCGGGATTGCTGCCACGTGTAATTTCCATTTACAACCACTTCTGGTAAACTTGCATCGTACTTCCCACATCTTCGTATCAGATCTCAATTATGTATATCTAAACGAAGATTCAATTGAACCCTTCCTTATAAATGCACGTACATCCTTCTTGCTATCAAACTCTTACCCAATTTTAAGATCCAATCCATCTTCGAACTTGAAGATATTATTTTTCGCTGTCTGCCTTCTCATGAATTACCATTTCCGAGTTGTTCTCACCATCACCATACTTATGCTCTGTTTCAACTTTATTGCTGCCACAAACAACTCCATCAACTACCACATTCATGGCACACCCACCATCTTCTCTTAACCCACTTGTATGTTCACTATCAGAATTATCCGAATCCAAAATATTTATTGTTTTCGGATTACTCTCAACTCTACTTTTGTTATTTGGACCTACAATAACACATTCATCATAATCTATAACACCTCGATCCTCACCTTCTTTAGCAATGCTTCCAAAAGCAGGAATAGAGGCTCAATTTCCCTCTAAATTTTGATTTCACACTTCACACTTGTTGATTCTATCTCCATATATAGCAGTGGTCGAATTCCTCTTATGCGATCAAACATATAACAAATAAGATGCTTGTCATTCATTATATATGTCGGCTTCCTATTTTCAAAAATATTGGAAAATTGCTTAACTTCAACTTCGTTGTATTATTTCACACCATCATCTCTGTGCATAACTCATCAATCAGTTGTTAGTATGTTAGACTAACCGAAGGACAATAGAAAAATACTCTCTGGTTTTCCTGAACTCTACCAACCCATTTAGATTTTCCATTTGGGTTTCTTTCCCATTTACCATCATACAAAAAATAAATCAGTGTGGTTTTCTCATCCATCGTATCCATTACACCTGTAACAAAAACATAAAAAGAGGGGTAAATTCTGTGACCCACTGCGACCGTGCGACTCGATGAGACTCTGTGACCCAGTGCGACCGTGCGAACCTTATACCTCTCCAACCCTTATACCTCTTCGACCCTTGTACCCCTGCGATCCTTTGACCCCTCTATGACCCTTTGAGCCTTCTACGACCCTTGTAACTCTGTGACCCTTGTACCCCTGTGACCCTTTGACCCCTCTGCGACCCTTGTATCTCTGTGACCTTTGTACGCCTTTGCGACCCTTGTACCTCTACGACCCTTGTGCCTCTGGGACCCTTGTACCTCTACGACCCTTGTGCCTCTGGGACCCTTGTACCTCTGCAACCCTTTTACCCCTGCGACCCTTTGATCCCTTTGCGACCCCTTTACCTCTGTGACCCTTGGATCCCTGCGACCATTTGGCCTTTGATCCCTTTGATCCCTCGATGAGTTTCTGTGACCCAGTACGAACGTGCGACTCTGTGACCCATTCACTAATTTCCATTATTTGATATTTCAATAAACATGACTAGTTTTCAATTAACGAGTCTTATATTGACCCAGTGCTTCATAACTCAAAAAGAAATAAGAAAAATACAAGAGAAACACGAAAAACTCACTAGACATACCTAGTTTTTCTGCGAAACGTGCTTAATTTCAAGCTTCTTTGTTGACAACAAACGATTTCGACCTATTGGCAGCGAATCTGATGCTGATTTCAAGCTACTCTCGCCGAATCTGTTGTAGTGTGGGAGACCAGTAATTTTCGTACCACATGAGAGAGAGAATAGAGGTGCTCTGGAGGAGAGAGAAAAATTGTCGACAAGGGTAATATGGAATTATCAATATTTTAAGGGTAGATTTGAAGTTGAAACGTTTTTTTCAAAGAAGGGTATTTTTAAAGCACTTTAGCCCTACGAGGATATTTTTGAAATCCCTCCGGATAAGTTTGATTTTTTCTTTTGTTTATTTCTTTGTATAAGAGATAGATAACAACAAATGCGGGAAGAAATTTCAAAAAATGATGCGTAATTTTTTTGACATATTAGATGTAGTAAAACATTCTATATATAAAGGTTGTTGTGAAAGTAAAAAACATTAATCTTTGATCAAGATTATTGAGTATACAAAATTGATTACAATGTGACAGAATATTATATGGATTCATTTTTTCAGACTTCATGTGAGTATTTATCGCACAATAATCATGCTCCATAAATATAATATGAAACAATGAATGTTTTAAATGAGTTAAGTATATTACATCATAGAATGATGTTTGTAGAAATAGTTGCATATTATTTTTGGATGAAAACAAACACTTTTTGGCATGTAAAATTTGTAGCACTAGCAAATCTAATCCAAGACACCATATTCACGAAAATATGTGTCATACGAAATGATGTAATATATGCATGTAGCAAACATCTTAAAAAGATTGTATGAGTAGAAGAAAACTGTTGCATCTATTAGATGGCACATAGAACAATGAACCACTAAAGGGGAAATGCAATATCCTTCCGACAGTAAGGTTTGAAAGGATTTCGATCAATTCTTTTTTTATTTTGTTTAGATTGAATCAACGATTCAATCGAACTCGTAATCAACGGTGTTCAATCTCTCACTCTACTATCTTTCTCACACATTACTCAAATTTAGCTTAGGGATTTTCATAAATCTTGTATTTGAGCTCGGAGAGATTCATTCGAATTGCAACATTATATATAAATATATTTAAAAAATTTATCTTTAATATACATTTTATATTTACTTTATAACATTAAATTTTAATTTTAAATTTTCTAATAGAGTTCACATGAAGAAGTGTCATGACTCTCCTTGTTGCTTTTGTTCTCCACCAAAAATCTATATATAAAAAGTAGGATAAAATGGTGCATTCTCCTTGCGCCACCTCAGCATCATAAATTTTTTATTTTTAAATATTTTATTTATAATTTAATGAAACATTTCAAAAATTAATATTCATTATATTTTTTAATACCCACTAACCTAAAATTAAAATTCATTATAATTATATAAAAAAGTAGGATAAAATGGTGCATTCTCCTTGCGCCACCTCAGCATCATAAATTTTTTTATTTTTAAATATTTTATTTATAATTTAATGAAACATTTCAAAAATTAATATTCATTATATTTTCTTAATACCCACTAACCTAAAATTAAAATCCATTATAATTATTTCCAATAACCACTATCTTAAAATTAATATCCATTACTATTATTTTTAGTTGTCACTATAAGACAAAGTCGATGAATTTTTATTTTAAAATCAATTGTATCTATTATTAAATTCTTAAAAACTATTTCATTAATTTCGTTCTATTTCGTATATATATATATATATATAACTATGGGATTGAAGATATTTTATGGTGTAATATATATATATATATATATATATATATATATATATATATATATATATATATATATATATATATATATATATATATATATATATATAAACATAATGGTTTTAATTATATATAAGTTTGGTAAATCATATATATGAAAGTAGGAAAAAACAATACTTTATGATTGCTCCACATCATCTAAAATTTCTTTAATTTTTTACTTTATTTTTAGGTTAATTACAGACTTTATTAGATTAATTATAGATCTAATAAAGGTCATTGAAAGGTATTTATCATTTCCTCAATTTTCGGTTATAAAAAAGAGCATTAAAACACAAGAAAAAAGATCTTTATGATTTCAGTTATAAAAAACATTAAAATACGTTGGAATATAAAAAGATCTTTCTGAATAATTAATGTCCATTTTTCCCCTCTGTTTCTTCAAAAACAAGATAATTATATATATAAACAAATGTGAGTGAGGGCCTCACGTTCATCTTGCAGCTCATATTTAAAATTTTCCGGTTTTTGTAACTAGGCTAAAATGAGAATTTCCCCTCAAATATCTCAAAACCCTATATCTCTCTCTCTCTAAGACCGAATCTTGCATTTCCCGTCTATTCTCTGAAAATGACGATGATCTATGCTTTCTAGCACCGATTCTCCATGCATAATCTCGCATTTTCCCCGAAAATCGATTAAGAGATGGTCTTTATTGTTATTTAATTTTTGAATCTGGATGGATGTAGTAGGGTCGTGTTTTCTTTGCAGAAGCATTAGGATTCCGTCGACCATGACAGTGACGACTGTGCTCATGTTCTCGCGTCCGCCGTTGAAGTCCATATGTCTCATCTCGGACTACAAATATGAAGTTCGTGTTCTCAAGTCGCAGAAGTTTTTCTGCAGTGACGTTAATAGCGGAAGCAAACTCAGTAGTAGCGGCGTTTCTGGCAATGCTACTAAGAAGAAGCCTTAAAGGAAAAGTAGTATTTTCCAAAAACCTAAAATTTTATAATTTGAAAAAAGTAACAATACCAAGACTTTCAGTGTTACCGACACAAATCTCAGGAATGGTAAAACTGTTATTGAGGAAGTCGAAGCAACCGGAGAAGAAAGTGTAGGAGTAGGAGTAGGAGCTGAAGAAGAGAGACACGGAAGTGAATCTTTGTGCTCTAAATCAAAATAGTGATCGGCAGAAAGATCTTGGTCGGGACGTGGTGGATAAGCCAGGCGATGAAGGCGATGGCGTCTGATTTCGCCTCTATAGAGTTGCAGGTGAGTTCTCGGATTTGAAGCAAAGAGCGGGTTTGGGTTTGACGTTGGTGATTTAGTCTCACCCCTATCTCAATGCAATTCCAATGCCTTTAGGCTTTAATCGATTTTTTTGAAGGCTTTGACCCATTATCCTATCCTGTTAGATAATTTCCAGAAGGAGTTGCGTGATGTTCTTCAAGACTTTGAACACATGCATTTGACCGGAAATTGGAAGGAGACAGAGGCTTGGAAGCTGTTCAAGGAAATAACAAATTAAGGTTAGTTTTTTTTTCAAGTCCATGTTGTTCTATGCACGAATGTGCTTTTTATGTCATAGCTTACTTAAGTTGTAGGTAAGGGGATGTCTCTGCTGATGTGTTTTATTTATTTTATTATATATATATATATGTAATATATATAAAACATTTATTTTAAGTGAAATAACCCGTTTATTGAGAATTATTCGAGTTTGTGGTATGTATATGTATAGTATATTCGAGTCTCAATATGAAGTCCATGTTGTTCTATGTGCTCACTATATATTCATCTTGACTTTGACTAAAAGAAGAGTTTTATGCTACAGAGGATTTTCGTCCTCAATGCTGAGCAAGAAATATTCTCTTTGGTTCTCCTAGGTCTGCATTAGTATGGCCTTTCTATTTGACACGAAGAAGGGATTAGGCGACTAAACCATAACAGTAAAAGAGAATCGATGCTTAGATAGTGGTTGACCACGTGGTCCTCTTGCGACGTCAATTGGGAGGTAGCATCCAAGGTCCTCAAAGAAAAGCTTTTCCGGGTGTCGGCGCTGTCGAAGGGTGAGAGACGCGTCATCATTCAGGACGGAGAAACGATTCTGCTGATCTGGTATAAGAACGAGGTGTTCGCCATCGAGAACAGATCTCCAGCAGAGGGCGCCTATAGTGAGGGACTGATCAACACAAGCCTCACTCAGGTATGTTAGGAGTTGGTGAGATTTGTAAATAAAAAGTAAAAGAGGAGTTTGATATTGGTCATGCAACATAACTGAGTGGTAATGCAAAAGGGGTGGATGCATCGTGTGCCCATCCACTGGTAGCACGGTTGATCTTCAGACAGAAGCCATAAGAGAATGGTACCCGAAGAACCCAGTTTTCAGCGTCGTCACTCATGCCCTCCGAAGCCTCTTCGTATACCCTGTGAAAACCGATGAAGAGAACGTCTACATCAGCATGAGTTTGGGGGACACATCAGATGCATCCGCCGAGATCGTCTTCCGCGGTAGAGCTCAGCCGGGGGTGACAGCCAGCGATGTCAATGTTGAAGAGGTAAGACAAAGCTCTCTCTCTCCATATGTATCTATATATAGAGATAGTATGTTATAAAGGCGAACAAGTGAAGTATGTATAAAACACAACTTGGTGGTATAGGTAAGGATGGTGGGGGATGAGGATCTCCAAGGGTTTGGGTTCACGGCGAAGAACGAATCGATAAACTGGAAGGCGATGGTGGTAGGGTTCTTGATGTTGGTTACTCAAGAGATTATTGGAGCTCATTGTTGTCCGTCTTCCAATTATTTATCGACAAAGGTTTACATTGTTTTTTTATTGTGCGTCCTTTATATTGAAATTAGATTGTCTTCTTCATTTCTATTTTTTTTCAATGGGTTACTAAATGTTAATACCTTCAGGAAGAATAAATGCTTTCATGAAGAATAATTAAAAAAAAATCTCCAACAAATATATATACAAGACAGTTTGTTCCAACATCACACTTTCAATATTTTGTTATTAGGGGATCCATCAACAACAAATTCGCATGTTGTTTTATTGGTCGAATTTAAATTTACATTTTATTAATTTAGTTTTTACGTTCAAAAGAGAAATCCAATATATTGATTATGTTCTTACTTTTAGTGTATAGTTTTTAGTTTTTTTTTTAAATTATAAACGTTGCTAATAAAACATCTCTTCACTTCCAAAAATCTTTAAGGAATAATTATAAATTAAATATAGGTTAAATATTATTATATAGACAAAATTAAAATTTTTTAATTTTTAAACAAACTTTCATTCCATTAATTTTTTTTATATAATTTGATGTATATATTGAAATAAAATTTTAAAAATCTAACTACTCTTTTATGTAATAATTATATATTTTTATATATTAGCTTATGTATAACATATCAACTTTTATTTATTAATATATAATAATATATTATACATGTGTATTTGTAATTTATATATTTAAGTTACGGTATCATTTAAAACACTTCAATTTTAATATTTCTTTTATTTTTATTTTGTACATATTTTTTGTTACACTTGATTGTATAAAAAAGTTTTCTTTTAATTTTTTTATTGACAAGAAAAATAAATATTATAATTTTTAACTATTTTTAATAACAATTCAAACATATTGAATAATTTTCATTAATTGATATACAAAATATATCATCACTATTAATATTATATATCGCTGATATAAGGCTCTATTTATAATATACAAATTATATTTCGATAATATTAAATTAATAAATCCCGTGAATCGCACTGGTTCACTTACTAGTAAATACAAAAACCTAAATATCATCTAATATGTCGTCTTCCTCTTCGTATCTCTAAATACATGGGACGTAATCACCTTGGAATCAAACATTAGATCTTGTCGTTGTGGCGTTATTTCTATGTCAACGGGAGGTGTTGAGGTATTGGCGAATGATGGTATGGTTCGATGTATAATCTCGAAACTATATTTCGAGATGCTTGATGTGTTTTTTTAAATATATGTCTTCTTAACTGAAAGGGGTACGACTGTAACATCCTCTATAATATCTTTTTGTAGAGTGCAAAGATAATATAATCGCCTCATTATACGCTCAAAGTTACAATATAATCGCCCCATTCATCTCATCATCCAATTAAAATCTACATACAACCTTCATTAGAAAACTAAATATAATTTGGAAGTATATGTAAACTTTAAATAAATGAAAGAAATATGATAGCGTCACATTTAGTCGTTTATGATCAATAATATTCATGTTGGGACTATCATTAATGTTAACAATCACTTGATCGATATCCACTATATCTACATCTCTTTTAAAATTGATGGTGTAAAAACTTGCGTTACCAATAAATTGCCTTGGTCACGTGATGTTTACAAGTAAAAGTAAGTGTTTATGGGTTGATGTCAATTCCTCTCAATAGAATTTTTCGTGTAACATGTCCTACAGTTGGGTTGAACAATTAAAATTTGAAAAAAATATATCTTTAATCCAACTATACTAAGATATCCATTTGTTGAAATTATAAAATTATGTAAAAATATTTTTTAAATGAACCAATGTCGTAATTATGTGCTTTTGTATTTCTCGTACTCGTATGTGTGAAATGTGTAACTTAAAATTACAACAGCAACAACAACAACAGTAACAACAGCAACAACAGCAGCAACAGCAACAACAACAGCAGCAACAGCAGCAACAG
>CM071873.1:33056805-33089305 GCA_036759665.1 Gynandropsis gynandra | reverse complement strand
AAAATCATGATGAAGAAAAAAGAGTGCAATCATAAAAACTCCTCTTCAATTGTTCAACTCTTTGTTTGTTCATAAACTTCGAAGGTGCCACATCCCGATATTATGAATGTGTTTTATCAATGTTAAAGTAGGGAGCACCTTTGTGAATAGATCAACTATATTTTTATTTGATCTGATGTAACGAACATCAATTTTTTTTTTCTTCTCAAGCTCTTAGGTATATAAGAAATTCTTTTGAGGGATTTGTTTCGCTCTATCGCTTTTGATGTATCATTATTTTATTTGGCGACACATGCTGTATTTCCATCATATAATATTGTTGAATCAATGTTAGCCGATAATCCATATGTTTCTTGTATACGCCGGGTTATAGCCCTGAGCCACACACATTCTCTAGTTTCTTCATGGAATGCAATGATTTCGGCGTGATTTGAAGATGTTGCTACTAATGTTTATTTCTGAGAAGACCATGATATCTTCGTACCTCCAATTGTGAAAATATATTCAGTTTGTGATCTGGCTTTATGAGGAGATAAATAGTTCGCATCTGCAAAACCGATCAACTCATATTTGGAATCTCTAAGATAAAATAATGTTATATCAATAGTCCTTTGTAAATATCGAAAGATATATTTCATTCTTTTACAATGAAGATGTGTAGGAGAAGAACTATATCTTGACAAGAGATTAGTAGCAAATGCTATATCAAGACGAGTGCGATTTTCTAGATACAAAAGATCCCCTATTGCACTCATATATGGTACTTCTAGTGCAAGTATATCTTCATTTTCTTCATAAGGATGAAATGGATCCTTTTCAACATTTAAAGATGTACATACAATTGGTGCTTAATGGGTTTGCTTTATCCATGTTAAAGTGTTTTAATACTCTCTTTGTATCATTCGATTGATGTACGAATATATCATTCTTTAGATACTCTATCTGTAAACCGAGACAAAACTTTATTTGTCCAATGTCTTTCATTTAAAATTCCTGTTTCAGATAGTTTCGAGCATTTTCGATCTCCTTTGATATCCTAATTATATTCAAATCATCAACATAAACAATTATAATCACAAATCCACTCGTTGTTTTCTGAATAAATACACAAGGGCAAATAGGGTTATTCACAAATCCCCTTTTTAATAGATAATTTAAAGATGTACATACCATTGGTGCTTAATGGGTTTGCTTTATCCATGTTCAAATGTTTTAATACTTTCTTTGTATCATTCGATTGATGTACGAATTTATCATTCTTTAGATACTCTATCTGTAAATCGAGACAAAAATTTATTTGTCCAATGTCTTTCATTTTAAATTCTTTTTTCATATAGTTTCGAGCATTTTTGATCTCCTTTGATATCCTAATTATATTCAAATCGTCAACATAAAAAATTATAATCACAATCCACTTGTTGTTTTCTGAATAAATACACAAAGGCAAATAGGGTTATTAAAAAATCCCCTTTATAATAGATATTCACTTAGCCCAGATTGTGGTAACCCATGTAAAGATCCTTATAATTTGATTGCACACATTTCTTTAGGCTTTAAATTTGATTTTTCCGGCATTCTTAATCCTTGAGGGATTTTCATGTATATATCATTATCCAAAGATCCATATAGATATGTCGCAATCACATCCATAAGGTACATATCTAAACTTTTGGATGCAGTTAAACTCATCAAGTATCTAAATGTGATTTCATCCATAACAGCAAAATATGTTTCCTCATAATCAATTGCAGGTTTATGGGAAAACCCTTGTACGACAAGTCGTGCCTTGTATCTTGTGACCTCATTGTTTTCATTTCTCCTTCGCACGAAATCTATTTGCATACAACTGTTTTAATACCATTAGGAGTTTGAAGGATGAGTCTAAATACTTTTCTTTTATTCAATAATTCTAATTCTATTTGCATGGATTCGTTCTATTTTATCCAATCATGTCTCTTTTGACATTCTGACACTGACTTTGGTTTTGGATCTTCATAATCATTTTTAATTTTCTTGGATATAGAGAATGATAATATCCCATCATTATCATTTATTTCATCTTTTCTTATGATTTTTTTCATCAGAGATATAATTAATGGAAATCTCATTATTCTCTGTATGCTCTTGATTATTTTCATCACTTTGATTCTGAAGATCATCTCCTCGTTTGTTTCTTTTGGGATGTTCTCTATGATATGAGAACCAAAATCTTTATCAAACTTGTTTCTTTTTCGTGTATTTTTATCTTTAGAACCAAGTGGTCTTTTACGCTTTAAACGTGTTGTAGACTCATTTGAAATTCTTTCACTCACATGACCTTTTGGTATTTCCATATGAGCAGGTGCATGTGCTGCCGTTATATATGATTTTGTAACTCGTGTTGTATCACTGAATTCATCTGGAAGTTGAGTTGCAATATTCTGCAAAAGTATGATCTGTTGAACTTCCATATTCCATTGTTTTGTAAGAGGATCAAGATATAACAATGATTTTGTTTTCCATGTTAAATCTTGTGAGTCTTTTTTATTCGTCCTCTTAACGTTGGGAATTCATTCTCATTAAAATGATAATCAACAAAACGAGCTGTGAACATATCACATTTATATCCAACATAAATTCCTAATCTTCGTTGTGGGCCCATTTATGTCCACTGCGGAGAAGCGTTGGGAACATATACTGCACAACAAAATACTCGAAGATGAGATATATTTGGTTCTTGACCATTTGGTAACTGTAACGGAAAATATTTATGATAAGAACGTGGCCTTATTTGAATTAGTGCTGCAACATGTAAAAAGCATGTCCCCAAGTAGAAACTTGGACTCATTAGTAATGGCCGAGCAATAAGTTGGAGACGTTTAATTAATGATTCAACCATACCATTTTGTGTATGAATATATGGTACGGGAGATTCGATCTCAATTCCAATTGATGTACAATAATCATTGAAAGCTTGGAAAGTGAATTCACCGGTGACTTCCTTAATAGGGTAATCGGGGAATTGGGCTCGTAATTTTGTTATTTGAGCAAAAAAACCTCACAAATGCAACATCACGGTTTGATAATAGACAAACGTGTCACCATCTGCTTGAAGCATCAATCAATACCATAAAGTATCGAAATGGTCCACTTTTTGGATGAATTGGTTCACATAAATCCTCATGTATTCGTTCTAAAAGCGATGGTGATTCATGCCTAACTTTGATCGATGATGGTCTTATTATCAATTTTCCTTGAGAGCTAGCAGTACATATTATCTTATGAGTTTGAAATATCTTCTCATTTTTAATGGATGACCATTGGAGTTTTCAATGATTTTCTGTATGATTATTGAACTAGGGTGACCGAGTCGATCATGACAAATCTTAATAAACACATCTTTATATTTTTGGTTGAAGGTGGCATATGATTTATCTACTATTATCTTTGTGAAACATAATCTAGAGGATAAAGCTAGTAATTTTCCACAATATGTTTCTTTCTAGAAACCATTATCATGATATAAAGATATTTACGATTTTAATCATTCATTGGTTTCAACATGATAGCCATTTTGGCAAATATCTTTGAAAATTAATAAGTTTCTTTTGGATTGTGGAGAGAATAATGCATCTTGTATAATAAATTTTATCCCTCCTGATATTATAAAATTTGCTTCTCCACATTCCTAAATTATTTTTACATTTCCACATATCGTATTGACACTAGATTCATATATTCTTAACTTGGAGAAATAATTTTTATCATGCAATATTGTGTGCGTTGTAGCAAAATCCACTAAATATATATCTCCATCATTGAGATTTCATTGTAACATATTTGATGTTACTTTTATTTGATAAAGATATTGATGAACCTGAAAAATATGAAATTAAAGTTGCATATAAAAGTTTAATAAAATAAATATTACAAAAATATTCTAATAAAACTTCATGTCGATATTTTTTCATAATTTATCATTCTTAAATTGGTTAATAAAATTACAAAAGGCGCTTCCTACTTTAACATTGAGAAAACACACTCATAATATCGGGATGTGTCACCTTCAAATTTTATGAACAAACAAAGAGTTGACAAATCGAAGAGGAGTTTTTATGGCCGTACTCTTTGTTCTTCATCATGGTTTTTATCCAAATGGGTTTTTCTATGATAAATTTTTTAAAGAGACAGTTTATAGACATTCAAAGATGAGTATTATAATTATAATAAATTTATAATTATATAAAATTATGAATTTATTATTTGCTAGAAGAGAACATATATTTTGGCACATTATATTTTGATGTGCACATTAAAATACGAAAGTTTGGAAAATCATAATATATATTATCTATATCAATATGATCCTCATTTTGGTATTATTCGAGAGATTTCACTCTAACAAGACGTGTCAAGAAAGATTATAGGAATATTAGCTAACATCAAAAGAGTATTGTCTCGTCCACACATACTTTTTGCGAAAGTTTCAAACGTTATTACCATTTGAAATGTACAAATGATCATTTTCAAATTTATTATTTATATATATATATATATATAATCGTATCTTAAATTGTTTTTTGAGAGTTTTTTATGAAGAAATAATAGACATGTATCTTTATTGATTAAGCGTGGATGAGCTCAATTCAATGAAAGTACAACATTATTCTTCGTGTTTGAGAACTTATGTAAATATTTTGTAAAATATTATTTATAAAATTTGGATTTTTATAGATAATTATGTATATTTTCATTATTATTATAAGTTCAAGGTACACATTTCACATACGAGAAACACAAAACCACATAATTACGACATTGCTTCATTTTAAAAAAAATATGTTTTACATGATTTTATAAATTTCTACAAATGGATATCTTAGTATAGTTGGATTGAAGATATTTTTTTCAAATTTCAATGGTTCAACCCAACTATAGGACATGTTACGCGAAAAATTCTATTTAGAGGAATTGACATCAACCCTTTACGAAATTATGTGAAGTATGATCCATTCATCAGAATATACCAAGCCATGTTCAAATCTAACAACCTTGAAACCTAGAAAAGAATATTGGTGGGTCGTTTAAAGATCAAATTGCAAAAAAAAAATTTATCAATAAAAAAGATCCACTGGAAGTTGAAAACCTTGAACCAATCGCTCAATTGAATTTCAAGATCGTGGTGAGATTCTTGCGAGGCGCGATGTAGATTGTGAATACGTAGGTGGTTATGAAGATACTAAACTAGAATATGCTAAAGATGAACATGATATCAAATTCAACATGCCATTAAAAAAGATTCACCAATTGAATAATCAATAGAAGAAGAGTTGTAAATTTTTAATCATAATTGTATTACGTGATTAAATAAACAAGATTTTGTAAATTTTTTTATTGAGTTTTATTAAATCGCATTCGTTGATTAATATCGAATGTCAACATATGTTTGTTGATTACGAAAACATTTGAGTTTTAACTTAGCGAAATTTCATAATTTTTGTTATACCAATGGGAATTCATTCATGATATCGTTAATCTTGAGACTTCACGAAATTTTAGGATCGAGCACCATTGGGTTCTTTATTAATGACGTGTAACATCATAATTGACTAACATTAGCTTCTTTAATTGTTTTAATACATCTCAAGATACATCACTTGATATCATCAACGGATGCTCGTTGAAAACGTAGCTTTTGACTCTTTGAATCATGTTGCATATATAAGAGGCTTATCAATAGGTATCCATTGAAGATATCAATGATCCATGTGGATTGAACATGTTTTCAATGGGAATCTGTTGATATTTTCAATAGATGCGCGTTGATATAACGTTGAAAACTTTTTTTATATAAATCACGTTGAACAGTTCTATTTTCAACACAACTCAACTAACAAACAAAACATCACTCTAAAATCTCATTACAAAACACTCTCAATCCCATAGAAATTTATTTTTACTTATAAAAATCATGTTACCAAGGCAATTTATTGGTCACGCAAGTTTCTACTCCATCGATTTTAAAAGAGACGTAGATATAGTAGATATCGATCAAGTAATTGATAACATTAATGATTGTCCCAACATTAATATTATTGATCATAGACGAATGTGATGCTTCATATTTCTGTTATTTAAAGATTACATATACTTCCAAATTATATTTAGTTTTCTAATGAAGGTTGTATGTAGATTTTAATTGGATGATGTGTTGAAATATACAAACAATCACATCATTGAAGCATCATTGCAAAATTGTGTATACTAATTTGGGCAAATGACGCCAGAGGTTATATGTCTCGTTCTTGGTGTAGTTTTATTCAAACTACATTTTAAATTTTATTTAATTTTAATTTATCAAATAATTATTTTTATTGGAATTATAATTTTTTTTTGTTTTTATTGGAGAGATTTTATAAAATGATGTAAGAACCATATGTCATGCGTTTATACCGTCTAGATGCACCACATGCAATCGCGCTTAAAGCTCATGGTAAACAACACCTAAAAGAGCTACATGAAGAAGAATGCCAAACCAATATGGGTCATAGACGAACTCTTAAACCAACTTGTACAACATTAGAAGCCCGAAGATTTCAAGCCCAAAAACAAAAAGGCCAACCAATATCGATACGATGAAATGGTATGCTAAGATAGTTCATATAGCCATTCCTTAGGAGCTAAATGATTCTCCAAAACAAAAAGAATAGGTGGTAAATATTGAAAGTTAAGTTATTATATGATATTACAAAATTTACTAATTATCTAATTAACTTGATTTCAATTGCAAATGCCAAGGATAAGGAGAGAACTAACGCTTTTTTGAGATTGTGGGCAAAACACATGCCAAGAAGAATTCTATTCTAACCAGGTAATATGGAGGCAAAAATAAATTTTTCAATCCAAGAGAACAAACGATTAAAGTTGTGTGATCAAGAAGATCACACAACAATCACAATTCGTCAATTCCACTCTAGAATTTTTTTAGTTTCACAATGAATTTAAACAATTTATATAAATCTAACTTAAAGTAAATAGATTCTAGAAGCTAAAAAGGGTTTCTAAGCTATTATACTTTTAATATAATGTTGTTTTGTTTCCATGTTGTAACTTTGAGCGTATAATGGGGCGATTATATTATATTGGCTCTCTACAAAAAGATATTATAGAGTATATTACGGTCATACCCCTTTCAGTTCAAAAGACATATATTAAAAAAAATGCATCAAGCATCTCGAAATATAGCTTTGAGATTATGCATCGAACAAGACCAGCATTCGCCAATACCTCCACTCCTCCTATTGACATAGAAATAACGCCACAACGACAAGATCTAATATTTGATTCCAAGGTGATTACGTCCCACATATATTTAGGTTTTTTTAATGTTTTAATTTAAATTTATAAAATTTGATTTTTATTTAAAATTTGTTTTTATAAATGTCTCGTCAATTATCAAGGGACATCCATTGAAAAGTTCAAATTTCTCGCCAAACTTTCAATGGATATATGTTGATAATTTTTAATATTTCGTCAGTATATCAACGAACTATCAATAACCCCCTGTTATTATTTTATTTTTTTGCAGTTTCAACAGATGGTGAGTGGTTATAATATGTGAATAACAATATATTTAAACATTTGAATACGTTAAAACTATTAACTAATAAAATTATATTAAGTTGTTGATGTGAATAGAAAACATATATCTGTTGAAAATTTTCAACGCATGCATATATAGATAAGCTATTAACGGATTGTCATTGTTGCACAACTATTGAAAATTGTAACGAATAGTTGTTTTCAATTGCTTTGAATAGGCAGAATTCCAATGAAAAACACAATTTTCAACAAAAAATGGACATTTTCAATGAACTCTTTCGTTGGAAATTCCGTATTATTTTGTAACGCTTTAAGCCATGGAACCACTGGAGATGATTTTTTAACAATTTTTACACTAACTTTGGAATAAACCGCATGAGAGTTACATGTTTTCACCGCATGTGGAACAATTTGCTTCGGAAATTTAAATTTATCAATGAGAATTCATTGGTATTATCAACATATATCCATTAATAATTTCATCGGACGTCCATTGAACTAAGTTACTGTAATCGTGTGTAATCTCCCCTTCAGGAGTCCTCATGTATTATTAGGAATATATAGAGGATTACTATGGAGAAATCTACCATAAATAGGTCATACGAAATATATACAAAATATTCAGAATATCTATGAAATAATTACATATTTCTATATCTATTCTATCACGCCCCCGTACTCGCAATGGGAGGAGGCCGAACATTGAGGTTGGAGCGGAATTCCTGAAAAAGACATGATGGCAGGCCTTTGGTGAAGATGTCTGCATACTGAGATGTCGACGGGGCATGCTGAACTCGGATCTATCCCAATGCAACATTCTCAGGAACAAAGTGGATGTCAATCTCGATATGCTTGGTGCGTTGATATTTCACGAAATTGGTAGAGAGATAAACATCGCTTACGTTGTCGCAATTAGCAAAGGATGTGTGTGGAGGATGGCACCGAAGCTCAAGAAGTAGGTTACGGAGCCAGCATATCTCGAACACAACATTAGCCACCCCACGGTATTCAGCTTCGCAACTTGATCGAGAAACCTTGGCCTGCCGTTTGGAAGACCATGACAGTAAAGTGTCGGCCAAAAAGACGCAATATCCGGAGGTAGAGCGACGAGTATCCGGGCCTCCAGCCCAATCTGCATCAGTATAGGCGGAGAGACTCATGATGTTTGATTTATGGAGCTGAAGTCCATTGGCAAGGGACCCCTGAAGATACCGAAGGATGCGCTTGAGAACAAGGTAGTGAGGCTCGCGTGGGTCGTGCATGAAGAGACAGATCTGTTGCACGGTATATGCAATGTCCGGGCGAGTAAAGGTGAGATATTGGAGTGCTCCAGCAAGGCTTTGATAGAGTGTAGGATATGCAACATGTGGACCGCAATCGAGAGATAGCTTAGACTTCAGGTCAATCGGCATTTGGCATGGTTTACAATTGGACAGACCTGCACGGCGGAGGATATCCATAGCATATTGTGTCTGCGAGAGGAACAGGCTGCAAGGTGTCCGTGTTGTCGAGATGCCGAGGAAATAGTGTAGAGGCCCCAAGTCGGTCATGGCGAATTCCTTGCTGAGTGATGTGATAGTAGAACGAAAAAGGTTGTTTTTGGATGCTGTCAGGATGATGCCGTCAACATAGATAAGCAGGAAGACTGTGCCGAGCTTCCCATGGAGAATAAAGAGTGAAGAGTCAGACTTGCTTTGGCTGAACCCCAAAGTTAGGGCAAAGGAGGCAAACCGTTGGTACCATGCGCGGGGAGCCTGCTTGAGTCTGTATAGAGACCGCCGAAGAAGACACACGAGATCGATACGAGAGGGGTCAACAAAGCCTGGAGGTTGATGCATGTACACGGACTCCTTGAGATTTCCATGTAAGAACGCGTTCTTTACATCAAGTTGGTGGATCGACCAATCACGGGATACAACCAGCTGAGCACGGTGCGTATGGTTGCTGGTTTCACGACCGGACTGAAGGTTTCATCGCAGTCAATGCCCGGGTGGTGAGATTTGCCATTGGCGACGAGACGAGCTTTGTACCGTGCCAAGTTACCTGTAGAGTCAAACTTATGACGAAAAAGCCACATGGAGCGGACCATATTGACCCCCGAGGGTCGAGGTACCAAATCCCATGTTCCATTTTTCATTAGATCATCAAATTTTGATTGCATGGCGTTCCGCCAGTTAGAATCCTTTTAGGCTTGGATGTGGTTAGAGGGAGGAGTAGGGGCAGTCTCGGTGAGTAGGGTTAGGTTCATACGAGGCTTTATGGCACCCGATTTGCTTTGAGTGACCATAGGGTGGGATGAATGTGGTTGAGGTTCGGTTGTGGGAAGTGGTTGGGGCAGAGGTTGTACTAGGTATGATTTTAGGATAGAAGGGGTGTCAAGTTTATTTGGTGAAAGTTTATTTGGTGTATAGGAGAGAAGGTTTGGGTAGCAAAGGCATCTGAATACCTTGAGATGGGCATAGGAGGTGGGTTTGGAGTAGAGTTTGGTGAATGGAGTGTCGTTACTAATGGCCGAAGAGGGAGGATATTGAGGAGATGAGCGGCCATGTGGAGTGCTTCGACCCAAAAGGTGTTAGGGAGAGAGGCTTGAAAGAGCAAAGTACGTACGAGGTTGTTGATGGTACGCATGATTCTTTCGGCTTTGCCGTTTTGCTCGAAAGTGTGAGGGCAGCTGAAACGAATAGCAATGTCGTGTTCTTGAAGGAAAGAGGGAAAGGGTTTGTTGTCGTACTCTCCACCATGATCGGTTTGTAAAGCTTTGATAGATGTATGGAATTGGTTCTTGATATGAGCATGAAAATGAAGGAATTTGCTCAAGACATCGGATTTGTGTTTGAGTGGGTATACCAATAAGAATTGACCATAATTGTCCAAGAAAACAACATAGTAGCGAATGCCACTTACACTAGGTATAGGAGAGGTCCATACATCAGAGCGAATAAGATCAAAGGATGCAGAAACCGTTTTATTTAAAGGATAAAAGGGTAGACGAACGTGTTTCCCGAGTTGACACGCATGACACAAACCCGTCATGTCATTTTTATTACAAATGATAAGACGACGATAACATAAAGTTTGGAGGGTAGTGTTTCCCGGGTGACCCAAACGGCGATGCCAAATAGAGTAGGTGGAGGTGAGAAAAGCAAACGAACACGATGATGGTGGAGAGGCCGACGAGTGGAGGGGATAGAGAGGGCTAGTGCTATCACATCGGAGAATGAACCGTTGCGTGGGAAGATCCTTAACAGAAAAACTAAGAGGATCAAATTCAATGGAACAATTATTCTCAGTAGTGAATTTACGAATGAAAACAAGGTTTTTGATGATGTGAGGTGTGACAAGAACATTATTAAGTTTAAGATCACAGGAAAGGGATAGGATGGACACATTACCTATTCCTTGGACAGGGATCAGGGATCCGCCACCAACGGTAACCGAGGGAATTATGCTTGAGTGAAAAATAGAACGAAGAGTACCTGGATTGGCCGTGAGATGAGATGTGGCGCCAAAGTCCATGTACCAGCCATTGTCCGGAGGTGGTTGCAGCGTCATGGTGGAAAACGTCTGTCCCAAAGCGGTGGGTTTGTATGTGAGAGATGACGAACCCACTGTTGTCTGTGTGAGGTGGACAGATGTCGATGCTGCCCCGAGGATCCCGTGAAAGGTGTTTGAATTGGTCAGTGGCGGTGCATAATGATGGGAGTGCGGCGGTCCATAATGGATAGAAGTGTTGCGGTCCATATGGATAGGAGGGCTAGTGCCAATACAGTGGAGGCACAGGATGGTAGTGACGGCCGCCACGCCCCCACGCCAACCGCGGTTGTGGGTGCGTCCTCCGTGATGAGGGCCTGATCGAGTGTTGCGGGATGAGCGGTCTGTGTTGACATATAGCACTTGTGGCGAGGAGGCGTGGTCGGTGTTTGTTGGTGAAGGCTTGGTGATTTTTAAAAGGCGAGCTTCTTTGAGTGCAAGTATAGAGCGGGCTTTTTCAAAAGATGGAAACGGCTCACGGTGCTTGAGCACGTTGATAATATTTTCAAACTTGTCATTGAGACAATTGAGCATGTGCATGACAAGGGAACGCTCGGGGACCTCGTCATCGATGTTGGAGAGGAGATCATATATTTTCTTGAGTCCGGCACAGTAGTTGTGGACGGTGAGATCGCAAATGGAGATGGTGCGCAGCTCGTTTTTGAGTTGGAGGGCACATGCTTCTTTGTTTTCTTGAAAAAGATTTTCAAGACGAAGCCAAAGGGCACGTGCAGTGGATTTTTTCTTGAGTACCTCGTTCAGAAGGGATTTGGAAATTTTCCGTAAATCCACAGCTTCACGAAGCCGTCGATGCGGTTCCAACCGCCATCAGCAGCACCGGTGGGTAGATAGGTGCCGTCAAGGTGGCCGAGGACGCCAAAACTGAGAAGTGTCTCGAATAACTCATGCCATGCATCATAGCTCAGTTCATCAACGTCCAGGGTGATAGGAATGTGGCTTTTGATGTTTGTTATGCCAAACGGTTTTTCGGAGTTGGTGTTGGTGGCCGCCATGGATGAACACACGAAGGAGATTGGTAGGGAGTAAATGAACGGAAAAAAAGAGGAAGACGGTGGCTAGGGTATGAAAGAAAAGAGGAGGACGGCGGCTAGGGTTTGAAGAGAAAAGAGGAGGACGACGGCTAGGGTAGTGGTGAAAAGAGGAGGACGGCGGCTAGGAAAAAAAGGAAGAAGGTTTAACAAATTTCAGAACTCTGATACCATGTAATCGTATGTAATCTCCCCTTCAGGAGTCCTCATGTATTATTAGGAATATATAGATTACAATGGAGAAACCTACCATAAATAGGTTATACGAAATTAACACAGAATATTCAGAATATCTATGAAATAATTACATATTTCTATATCTATTCTATCAGTTACATGTTTTCAACGGTCTACCAACAGAGTTTGCAACAATGTTTTGTTTCTACCAATTATGTCATTCACATTGGCCTTTTGATTTTCAATGACCTTGATCTTTCCCATATTCAATCGATTCCTATAAATGTATCATCGTGTTTAGCCGTAAGCACAAGATCTTCGAATATGTTTGGATAAATGATGTTTTCTTTCCTTACAAATTTTTTTCAAAATTGTTTCTTGTCTTTTTTAAATGTATGTATGTGAAGAAAAATCTTCGATGATCATCAAACCAACATGATTTCTTCACATGTATGAGACGAAATGAATTGGTATCCTCCATGTAATACGTACATGTGAGCCTCTTATGTGTCCTCTATCTACACAATACTCCATGAGCAGAAAAGTTGCTAATTGTCCAAAACATCAGTGCCTTTTATGTAATTTCATGTTTTATATTTACGTCCTATGCAAGAATTTTGTTGTTCCATAAATCTTTCAATTCTTGCATCAACGGTTGGAATACGTTGAAATAGTTCTTAAGATGTGTTGGTTTGGGAATCAGCAATATTAGAAACATAATTTCTATTTTCAAACACATTTCCGAAGGTAAATTATACAAAAATTGTAACAACCTCATCATCATTTCTTTCGTTTGATTGTGAATCGTGTATTGTCATACCTCTAACACTGTTTTTGTCATCGTGTAAGAACCAAACTTAATAATTTTCCATGAAACTAACCTTATAAAGATATTTGTAAACTATATATTGATTGTTGTAGTACTTCATATTTTGCACTAACATAACATTGTGTCGTGTTATTGAAATAATTTTTCATTGAAGTGAAACTAAAAAATTGTTTCAATGAGAGTAAGAAGTTTTATGTAACATATTTTTACTCGCTCTTTTCTTCTATACATCCATTCTTGCGATATGTATATTTCTATTTGAAGGAGTATAAATTGTTTGAGATAAGTTTATATTTGAATAGGTAAACATGGAAAAATTGGTTAAAAAATGCAACAGTTAAAAAAAATCCAATGTAGGTATCGAGAATTTGAACTTCTCAGACATCATTGGTAATATCAAAGAATGTTGATTAACATTTGCAAAAAGGGAACCCATTGAAATCTTTTTATGTGTTTCAAAGACTATTTCAACACTTTCCAATGGATTTTAAATGTGGATGACCCGTTGAATATTTTAAAAATTAATCCAGTGATTATCGATGGATTTTTCAATGGCTGTTATTAATGATACTGTCAATGGATTGCAACTGATATAAACCATTAATATCTATTGCAATCTGTTGTTAAAATTTTCAACACGTGTTTTTGTAATGAAACAGTGTGGTCAACGGTACGTATTCCTAACCATTGCCTTGTGGTATGGTTGTTTGTGTTTAACATAAATCTTACAAAAGACCGTATGTCCCATTAGAGAGTAGATTGGAGCAACAAATCAATTTTTTAAATCGAATTTAGTTTTAAATTTTCTCTAACATGCGAAAATGACGGCGTTTTGGACAAAAAAAATAAAAAAAATTCATGTTCACTAGTTGGTACCTTGTGAATCGCTGAACGCTTAGGCCGAATTAGACGAGGATTTTTAAAACACAAATCCCAAACATCCGAATGATTCAAGTGCGATGTTGCACAATATGCACCGTGAGATTAATCTGCTCAATATAAACTTCCCATATATAAATATATAATTAATTTAAAGAATAATGATCATAATCAATAAAACTATTTAAAAAATTTTATTTTCAAAACACTTTCATGTAACAAAAATATTAATTAATATACAAAATAAAATGATTGTGTTTTATTTATTTTTAAAAATATTATGTGTAAAAAATATTATACAAACAATAGATTAATAACGGCTATTTTTGTGGGACGATTTTGATTAAGTTCATCCAAATATCTCAAAACTCGATATTGTAACCATAAAAAAGCTATACTAAAGTTTTCTACACTGGAATAACATATCATAGTATATTTTTATCCATTAAATAAATTTTGTTTTTGAATAAGATTTTTTCCTTGAAGATAAATGTTGACTCAACATATCATATGTTTCTTGAAATAGTTATGAATATCTTAAAAAATAGCAACACTAGTTCAAATAAATGAAGATATGGAAGAAGCAAATAAATTCTTCTTAACAAAATTTTGGAAAAGATAAATAATACTTAAGTTTAGACAGCGTTGAGATTCTAAATGTTCCACCGCTTATTGGAAAATTTTTACTTTATAGACTATCTAAACTCTCTCGAAATCTCCGGTTCACCAAAACATTGATTTTATTTAAAAAATTATTGCACCAATAATGATCTTGAGAAATCTAAATAAAAATTAAGATTTATGTAATGAAACATGTTTGGTGGTAACTTAATTAGTAAAAGGAAAATTAGAAAGAGAGGCCATTACGGGATACATAGACACTAGAAGCTTATTTCCAAAAAAAATGATTTCTCACCGATTTTAGACTACCATTGACATTGTGCAGGATGCAAATTTCAGTCTATGATATGCAATAACGATAAATAAAATTGAAGGACATAATTTGAAACATATTAGCTGACATTATAAAAGTTGATAATCAATATGGATATTTGTATACTACATTATCAAGGGTGATTTCAGAACAAAGATAAAAAAGCTTAAATCTCGGTGAAAGTTCAATTGATATCACAACAGTAATAAATATTATCTACCGAAAAATATTCAACAGACTAATAAATATACGCATGTCTTTATTGATACAAAAATTGACCTACACTTAGTACTGAACAAGTAAGATTTTTATAAACTTAAATTAATTCAAGTAATGCATGCATTAATAACTAAATTCACTATAATGACATTAATATTTGGAAAAAATAAATGATTTCATCAAGCTATCAATATGGGATGATTAGCGGAGAATATTCGACCTCAAATGGATAAGATTATTATGGGAAAAAAACTGTGATGTTGATCATAAAATTTCTAAATTTATGATGGTTAGTGTTATAACCTTTCATCTATTAGAACTCCATCCATATCTTTTAAAAGCTCATATAAAATTAATGTTGTTGCTAAATATGATTTGGTGTAATTAATTTGCAAGTGCTTTATCGGCTATAGAAATTTACATAGATGAAAAATTAATGATTATTTCAAAATCCTACAATAGGTAAATTTGTCATACACTACATCCAAATATTATTAAAATATTCTCTAACCATTATTTTTGCTAAATTTACATAGATGAAACATATCGTTATAAAAATTCTTGGCAGCAAAAAACAATAATTTTTACTTTACTATTATTGATATAGCTTGCGCAGAAAAACCATGATCAGCTTGTATATATACACTTGTTTGACTGTTTTGATCAAGTTTTTAAGACGATCAGATATCACAACGACAACAGTCTGTCCGGAATCACCTCTTTCAACCTTCACATAAACCACGTTTATGACTCGTCCTTCTCTCTATCGACTATTCCACATGCAATAGGTTATTGGTGATGTTCATCATCTTACGCGGTCGCCACAATCAATGCTCCCTTATACACTCCTATAAAAAATATTGCATCTACAGCAACCACTTTACGCATGTATTTTCATTCTCCTATAGCCGCTCTGACAACAATAAAAAGGTATTTGAAGTTTTTCCCATCACTGTCGAACTGAATATTTGCGAAGATCCGGGATTTCTTTCTCTAAACATATGCAACCATCCTGCAAGCCTCCTATAATGTTCAAATTCATTACCATGAATCTCCTTTTGAGCACCGCATTTGCCTCTTAATGTCATCAAATACGATACATTGGCACTGTACTTTGCTTTTACACGAGCCATCAATTCTTTTGTTGGAGGTTTTTCATAATTCCCGGCATATTCCTCATTCAGATAATCCGTAACTAATTGTGTTGTACCCTTTGTAGCTTCGGTCCATTTAGATACAGGTGAACAATTATGAATGGGATGGTGTGTTCTCACACTAAACCGTTTGGAATTCAGGATTGTTGCCACACGTAATGAAGTTACAGTCCTTCTGACACTGGAGCAGAATTAATGAAGGAAATAAAGAAGTCGGAGAAATGAATCATCAACTCCGTAAGAGATCTTCTAAGGGATGTCGGGTTTCATTTGCCTAATCCAAAAGCACAGGCGGCAAATCCCAAAGGTGCTGAAAAGGCAAAATCTCAATCTACCGAGAAAGATGCGAGCACCGCAAACCAATCTTTCGGCACTGTTAGGGATGATGATTTGAATTCCTTCAACGTCCATATCCAGTGTCATGAAAAGAGCCGGTTGAGTCAGAGTCTAAAAATGACTCTAGAGATGGCTCAGAAGAGGATTGGGCAAACATTTCGAGATTAGTTGAAAATATCACATCTGCCGCCACCATTCCTCTAACTAAATACATTTTCGGAGAGGTTACTACAATCGTTGCTCTTGATGAAGTTCCACCAAGTAAGTGATAAATAGTGAAAAAGTTCATTTGAATCAATTTCCATCGAGAGTCGGCATGGGTCGCAAGGGTCGCATGGGTGGCAAAAGACGCATAATTCGCATGGTTGTATAAGTCACACGGTCGTATAAGTCGAAGGGTCGCATAAGTAGATGGGTCGCTAGAATTGCATGGGTCGCATAAGTCACACGGTCGTATAAGTCCAAAGGTTGCATATGTTACACGGTCGTATAAGTCCCATGGGTCATAAGGGACGCATCTAATGAATGAAGTAATTTTATGCACATGCTCCAATGGTTACTGTCGATGAAGTTGCCGACGAGGAAACTACAGTCGGTCCAGTCGATGAGGTCGCCCCTAAGGAGGTTCCTTCCGAGGAAACTACAGTTGGTCCTGTCGAAGAGGCCCCCTCTAAGGATAAGGAGGTTCCTTCCGAGGAAACTACAGTCGGTCCAATCGAAGAGGTCTCCCCTAAGGAGGTTCCTTCCGAGGAAACTACAGTCCCAGTCCTATCGAAGAGCCACCCTCTAAGGATAAGGAGGTTCCTTCTGAGGATACTACAGTGGATCCTCTCGAAGAGGTTCCCTCTAAGGATAAGGAGGTTCCACCAAGTAAGTATGGTGTTTTGAGTCACAAAGGTCGCATTGGTCGTATGGGTCACAAAAGGTCGAATGGTTCGTTTGGTCGAATGGGTCACAAAAGGTCGCATAGGTCGAAGGTCTGGATAGGTCACGCATAGGTCGCAGGGTCGCATTGGTCGCCATATGTTTAATGAAGTAAATTTTGTGCAGGTGATGGACCTTTACCGAAGGCGTCTGCAGCATATGTTGAACCTCCACTGGTACCTAAACGAGTTTTAAGACCACGGAAGGCATATGGTGAACCTCCGGCGGGGAAAAGAGCAAGAACAATGCGAGGGAGAGGGCGAGGGAAAGATGTTGGTGGAGTCCAAGAACCCAAAAAGAAGGTTGTTCAAGAACCCGATAAAAAGGTGGTTCAAGAACCCGATAAAAAGGTGGATGAAGAACCTTCGTTCTGGTGGAAGCCCAAGGGATTAGAAAAGGGCTCGATAACCCGATAAACTTCGTTCACTGACGCAAGTGGTGAAAGTTTGACTGCTCTATATATGTTCCTGATAAAATCTGGACACGAGAGTTGGTGGAAAATCTGATCTAGATATTCCCTGGGGGCCAGGATTTTGGGAGATTATATTAAAGCCCAACGTATGGCTTAAAGATGATGACCCGAAGTCACAGAGGTCATTTTGTGTTATATGTATTCATGTGTGTTAAATTTTTTTTGCAGCAATTGGAGGAGACGTTGTTGATGCAGTATTATCGCATGAAGACATTCCCCACGATATTTAAGAAACTTTACGTTTGTCCTCTTCTTTTCATGCAGATCCTCAAGCTGTGGTCGTACGAGAATATGGACACTGTGCCGGAATTTCTTAGTGATTGTTTGAATGACAAGTATCAATTCAGAAGTACGGAACCAATGAGTGATTTTGAAGGCTTTGTCTCGGTTCTAAACATTCCATGCTCAAGAGTATATATGACGGATGTCATTGGGTAGCCATCAAAGCGGATTTCAAAACCCGATGCATCATGCTATACGACTGTCAGCGGAGGCTTAAGGAAATGCATATCGATCCAGTGATTGAGAAGCTAAGAATAGCTATCCTTAAGATATTCATTCTCGGAGGGTTTCCTTCTTTGGCTTCTGGAGAAGATGAATGGAAATATGAGTATTATGAAGGTCTGACAAAGAACAAAAGCGGGAATGACTGTGGTGTTTACTCCTACAAATTCGTGGAAGCCTCGGTAATGAAAGCACGTAATGATTTGCAAATGCAACGAAAATGTTCTTTTCATGCGTGAGAAGATTGCGGCTGAGGTATTTAGTAATGGAAAATGTATCCCTCCACCCTGAGATTAACTTGATATTTGGTACATTGTTATTTTTTAAATATTTGGTATATTGTTATTTTTTAAATATTTGTTACATTGTTATTTTTAAATATTTGGTACATTGTTATTTTTTAAAAATTTCTTCATAATAATAAAAGGAGTCGCAGGGGTAAAAAGTTCGTAGGGTCAAGGGTCGAAGGGATCCAAGGGTCGCAGGGATCCTAAGGTCGCAAGGATCCGAGGGTTGCAGAGGTACAAGGGTCGCAGAGGTTCAAGGGTCGTAGAGGTATACGGGTCGTTCGACGATTTTACCCGTTCGACCTTTGACCCTGCGACCCTCGGACCCCTGCGACCCTCAGACCTCTGCGACCCTCTTATCTCTGCGATTCTTGTATCTCTGCGACCCTTGTACCTATGCGACCATTGTATCTCTGCAACCCTCAGACACCTTATATGTACATATACAATTATTTACAAATAATATGAATAATTTATTTTTCTTATTTACAAATACAATTATTTACAAATAATATGAAAATTTTATTATTTATTATTTACAAATACAATTATTTACAAATAATTAACTCAAATCTCTGTGACCCTTGTCCATCTACGACCCTCGGACCCCTACGACCCTTTTATCTCTGCGACCCTTGTATCTCTGCGACCATTGTACCTCTACAACCCTTGTATCTCTGAGACCTTCAGGCCCCTTATATTTAAAAATACAATTATTTACAAATAATATGAATAATTTATTATTTCTTATTTACAAATACAATTATTTACAAATAATTGACTCGAATCTCTGCGACCCTTGTCCATCTGCGACCCTTGTACCCGTACGACCCTTGTCCCTCTACGACCCTTTTATCACTGTCACCCTTGTCCTCTTTCGACCCTTGTCCATCTGCGAACCATGGACCCATGTAAACCTTATCCCTCTGTGACCCTTGGACCCCTGCGACCCTTGTCCCTCTACCACCCTTGTTCCTTGCGACCCTTGTTACAATAATAGTAAATCCACAAAAACAACGATACTAACAATAATACTTACTTCTGAATCATTGTAAAAATCCATCCAAACACAAACATGTAGTTCAAGTTCAAATTAATGTTCTTGTTCAAAGGAGGTTTAGACCAATCAAAATACAACTGAAAATCAAACACTGTTATTGTAAGGCCTTGTTTGAGGGAAAAACTGAAGCAGAGGTGTTGGTCTACTCGCATATATTTCGACTGAGAGGGTACAACCCTCGGTCAGTCGATGGTCGAGACAAAACTTTCTCTAACCCCTTCTGATGGAAGCGCCACCACGTGCCACGGGCCTTAGATATGCCTCACACGGCAGTCCGTATCCTATCATCAGATATATCTTACATCATCTATGGCAAAGACCTCTCGACCTAGCAAACCCTATTGGAAGTGTCTGCGACATCCGTAGAAAGGAATAAAATCGTGAAAATCCTTACCCAAGTCGCGAAATCATCCAAGTCCGTATTGAGTCACTTACCAATATATCTACAACAAGATTCGAAGGAGTGACTGGTAGCACAGTGACTGGTAAAATCCTCTGAGCAGGAGTGGCGAAGGTGACGTGAAAGAGCATGTCACATTCGTAAGTGAAAAGTAAGTAATCCCCAATACTTATGTGTAGGTCATTGAAGAAATATTTCCACCCATCAGTGAATCTGGAGCCATCCAACTTGACTTTCCATCTCTATTAGAACCATTCGATTTAAGTGTTTCCGTGTTGTTGTCCCTTGTTTTCCCGTAAATATAATCATCGAAGAATATCTTCGGGATGTCCTGTAACAAACAAACAAAAAACAAGTCAAATTTGTACATTCTCTACATGTAACATACCGACAGAGAGACATATGAAGAAGATTCCAATGTAGTTATCTAGATAGCACGGAAAAATCTCTCTGAAGAAAGAAAAGAAATATGGTATTTTCGGAAAAATTGATGGAAGATGATGAGATTTAGAGAGAGAGAGAGTCGTTATTGTAAAAAATGAAACGAATGTAATTCGACAGGTCGCATGTGTAGCCACACCCAGTCTCCCTCTCGGAACACCTGTGTAATTCGAAAAGACATGACCTGGATATCGAATCGCCGTCAGATGGAATTCGAAAAGACATGACTACAGAAGGTCAAGGATCGCAGATGTTATTTTTTTCAAATTCTTTCAAATATGATGAAAAGTTTGACGGGAATTTTAGTGAAGGAATTTTTGGTGGGTCGCATGGGTCACAATGATAAAATGTCAAAAATCAATCAAAACAATAAATTTACAACGTCAAACTAATTAATGCCAAATGAGGATCGCATGGGTCGCATGGGTTGCATGGTCACATATAAGGATCAATACATGTGAAATCGACGAATTTACGGGTTTATAATGATAAATTGTCAAAAAAACCAATAAAACAATACATTTACAACGTCAAACTAATTAATTCAAATTGAGGGTCGCATGGGTCGCATGGTCGCATATAAGGATCAATATATGCGAAATCGACGAATTTACGGGTTTATAATGATAAAATGTCAAAAACCAATCAAAAAAATACATTAAAAACTTCAAACTAATTAATGCAAATTGAGGGTCGTATGGGTCGCACGGTCACATATAAGGATCAATAAATGCGAAATCGACGAATTTACGGGTTTACAATGATAAAATATAAAAAAATCAAAACAATACATTTACAACGTCACTCAATGGTTAAAACAGATTATGGCCCATGTGTCCCTAGTTGAGTTGTGTATAACCAATGCATGTGCTTCAAAAGCGATAGTAGTGTTTTAAGAACTCGTCGGATGAGTTTGACAAAATTTCAAAAAATACATTCACCATTGTTTTCAAATGTCGATATTATTTATATTATTGTCTATATTGATTCTAAATTAGATGTATACAACTCAAATATATTGATAATGGCATGGATCGTTTGGTCGCATATTAGGATCAATACATATGAAATCGACAAATTTACGGATTAACAATGATAAAATGTAAAAAACGAATAAAAATAATACATTTAAAACCTCAAACTAATTAGTACCAATTCAGGGTCACATGGGTCGCATGGATCGCACAGTTACATATAAGAATCAATAAATGCGAAATCGACGAATTTACGGGTTTATAATGGTAAAATGTAAAAACCAATCAAAACAATACATTTACAACGTTAATCAATTGTTAAAACAGATTATGACCCATGTGTCCCTAGTTGAGTTGTGTATAACCAATGTCTGTGCTTCAAAACCGATGATAGTGTTTTAAGAACTCGTCGGATGAATTTGAAAAAATTTTAAAAATACATTCAAATTTGTTTTCAAATGTCGATATTATTTATATTATTGTCTATATTGATTCTAAATTAGATGTATACAACTCACATATATTGATAATGTCATTGGTCGTTTGGTCGCATATAAGAATCAATACATACGAAATCGACGAATTTACGGTAACAATGATAAAATGTCAAAAACCAATCAAAACAATACATTTAAAAAGTCAAAATAATTAATTCCAATTTAGGGTTGCATGGGTCGCACGGTCACATATAAGGATCAATAAATGCGAAATGGACGGATTTACGGGTTTATAATCGCACGGTCACATGGGTCGGAAGGGTCGCATTGGTCGCATGAATCATATTTGTTCGCATGAGGTCGCATGAGTCAGATGGGTTCTAATTTAATCCAATTGAGGGTCTAATTATAATGAAGAATTTATAGAATTATAATGATTCTAAATTAGACATGGTTGGAAGGGTCACATGGGTCGGAAGGGTCGCATGAGTTATATTTGTTCGCATGAGGTCATATGAGTCGGATGGGTTCTAATTTAATCCAATTGAGGGTCGAATTATAATGAAGAATTTATAGAATTATAATGATTCTAAATTAGACATGGGTCGGAAGGGTCACATGGGTCGGAAGGGTCGCATTGATCGCATGAGTCATATTTGTTCGCATGAGTCCGATGGGTTCTAATTTAATCCAATTGAGGGTCGAATTATAATGAAGAATTTATAGAATTATAATGATTCTAAATTAGACATGGGTCGGAAGGGTCACATGGGTCGAAAAGGTCGCATTGGTCGCATGTGTCATATTTGTTCGCATGAGGTCGCATGAGTCCGATAGGTTCTAATTTAATCCAATTGAGGGTCGCATGGGTCGAATTATATTGAAAAATTTATCGAATTATAATGATGAAAGTCACAAAAGGTTTAATCAAAATAATAATAATATAGTATTACACAATTACTAACTAACAAACCTTTCTTTTTTTTTGAAGTCAGCGTTGACTCGGTTGTCACGTTCCAAACACTGCCAGTGATGCTGGCTTTTGAAGATGGGGTTTGTCTCGACGAAGAAGACGGGGTTTGTCTCAACAAAAATGGGCTTTGTATCGATGAAGAAGATGGGGTTTATCTCGACAAAAATGGGTTTTGTATTGATGAAGAAGACAAGATTTATCTCGATAAAGATGGGGTTTATCTCGATGAAGCAGACGAGATTTGTTTCGACAAAGATAGGATACTTCTCCGAGCCTCATCGGGTCCAGGATAACGATTCTCTTTAGGCCTCCCGCTTTGCCTTTTCTCAGCCAGCATAGGAAGCAGAACTGTAACTTCAGTAAATTGAAGAGGAATGTCCCAATCACTGCAATCAGGAAACGGATACACGGTTTCTTGGTAAGCCGAACGCCATGTCTCCCGAAGGTAGTAGTTTGAACATAGATCTGGTATCTTGTGACCTTTACCAACCTTATGTGCTGCCGCAATTGCGTGACTGCATGGATATTTATCCACATCAAATATTTTGCATTCGCACATTCTTTTTTGAAGACTCACTACTAATCTTCTACCCATCTCATTTCTCACCTCATACTCATCACTCAGACTGTTCAATTCAATAACATCATACTTAGATGTCTGTCCAAACTGTTCATGTAACATTTTCTCAATGTAAGGTGTTAACATTTGAGAATCATCACCGGTAGCTGATTCCAATCTATTCCTATTGAACCATTCCACTGTCTTTCCCAAACAAATATCTAAAAGTCTTAGGATCATAAATTTTTTTTACTTCTTCAACGTTGAATTTATTGACTCGGCGCCATTAGTGGTTAATAAGTTGTACCTTTCCCCTTAAATTTACATCTTGCCCACTTAACGGGATCAAGTTCCTCTTTCTCCAAATACTTTGCAACATTAGGATACTTGCGCAAAGGTCATAAAGGTCAAAAATGGCCACAAAGGTCACAACAGTCACAAGGGTGGCAGAGGTACAAGGGTGGTAGAGATACAAGGGTCGCAGAGATACAATAGTCATTGTGGGTGAAAGGATACCAGGGGTACAAGGGTCGCAGGGGTACAAGGGTCGTAGAGATACAAGAGTCATTATGGGTGAAAGGATCGCAGGGATACAAGGGTCGCAGGGGTACGAGGGTCGCAGGGGCACACGGGTCGCAAAGGGTACAAGGGTCGTAGAGGTCACAAAAGTCATTTTTGTACCTGGCCTTCAAATCATTCAATAGCACTTTAAATTCGATCTCTGTGTATGCTGCTGCACATTTGAAGAACATTTCCGCCACAGTAGCACCCTTTGAAATCTTTCTACCATGGCCTTTATTGACGTAGCTCTTTATATTTTGCGATATATGACACGCACAAAAACCATGATCAGCTTCTTTATACACTTGTTTGACTGCTTTAATCAAGCTTTTATGGCGATCAGATATCACAACGACATCATTCCGTCTGGTATCACCTCTTTCAATCTTGACAAAAACCACGTCCATGATTCGTCCTTCTCTCTGTCGATTATTCCCCATGCAAGAGGATATTGGTGATGTTCACCATCTTGGGCGGTCGCCACAATCAATGCTCCCTTGTACACTCCTGTCAGAAATGTCGCATCCACAGCAACCACTTTACGCATGTATTTCCATCCCTTTATAGCCACTCCGACGCCATAAAAACGTATTTGAAGCTTTTCCTATCAATGTCGAGCTGAAGATTTGCGACAGATGCGGGATTTCTTTGTGTGAACATGTGCAACCACCCTAGAAACCTCCTATAATGTTCAAAGTCATCACCACGAATCTCCTTTTGAGCACCACATTTGCCTCTTAATGCCATTAAATACGATACATTGGCACCGTATTTTGCTTTTACACGAGCCATCAATTCTTTTGTTGGAGGTGTTTCATAATTTCCGGCATATTCCTCTTTCAAATAATCCTTAACCATTGCACTGTACCCTTTGTAGCTTCGGTCCATTTAGATACAGGTGAACAGTTATGAATGGAATGGTGTGTTCTCACACTAAACCGTTTGGAATTCAGGATTGCTCCCACGCGTAATTTCTATTTACAACCACTTCCGGCAAACTTGCATCGTACTTCCCACTGCTTCGTATCAGATCTCAATGTTGTATATCTAAACGAAGCTTCGATTGAACCCTTCCTTACAAATGCATGTACATCCTTCTTGCTATCAAACTCTTGCCCAATTTTAAGATCCAATCCATCTTCGAACTCGAAGATATTATTTTCGTTATCGTGAACTACCATTTCCGAGTTTTTCTCACCATCACCATACTTATGCTATGTTGGCACATCAGAATCAACTTTATTACTGTCACAAACAACTCCATCAACTACCACATTCATGGCACACCCACCATATTCTCTTAACCCGCTTGTATGTTCACTATCAGAATTATCCGAATCCAAAATATTTATTGTTTCCGGATTACTCTCAACTCTACTTTTGTTATTTGGACCTACAATAACACAATCATCATAGTCTACAACACCTCGACCCTCACCTTCTTTAGCAATGCTTCTAAAAGCAAGAATTAGAGGCTCAATTTCCCTCTCAATTTCGATTTCACACTTCATATTTGCCGATTCTATCTCCACATACAGTAGTGGTCGAATTACTCTTATGCGATCGAACAAATAACAAATAAGATGTTTGTCATTCATTATATAAGTCGGCTTCCTATTTTCACAAATATTGGGCAAATAGCTTAACTTCATATTCGTTGTATTATTTCCCACCATCATCTCTGCGCATAACTCATCAATCAGTTGCTGGTATGTCAGACTAACCGGAGGACATAAGAAAAATACTCTCATGTTTTTCTGAACTCTACCAACCCATTCAGATTCTCCATTTGGGTTTTTTTTTCATTTACCATTATACAAAAAATAAATCAGTGTGATTTTCGCATCCACCGTATCCATTACACCTGTAACAAAAACATAAAAAGAGGGGTAAATTCTGTGACCCACTACGACCGTACGACTCGATGAGACTCTGTGACCCAGTGCGACCGTGCAACCCTTGTACCTCTGCGACCCTTGTACCCCTACGACCCTTTGACCCCTCTGGGACCCTTGTACCCCTCTACGACCCTTGTACCCCTCTGCCACCCTTGTACCTCTGCGACCCTTGTACTCTTCTGCGACCCTTGTACCTCTACGACCCTTGTACCCATGCGACCCTTGGAACCCTACAACCCTTTGAACCCTTTGTGACCCCTATCCCATGCGACCCTTAGACCCATGCGATCCTTTGACCCCTTTACCTCTGCGACCCTTGGACCCCTGCGACGACTTTTGATCCCTTTAACCCCTCGATGAGACTCTGTGATCCAGTGCGATCGTACGACTCTGTGACCTAGTCACGAATTGCGATTATTTGACATTTCAATAAATATGACTCGTTTAGACTCGTTTTCAATAAACAAGTCTTATATTGACCCAGTGCTTCATAACTCATAAAAGAAACAAGAAAAACACAAGAGAAACACGAAAAGTTCACTATACATACCTGGTTTTTCTGCGGTACGTGCTTAATTGCAAGCTTCTTTGTTGACAACATACGATTTCAACCTATTGGTAGCGAATCTGATGCTGATTTCAAGCTACTCTCGCCGAATCTATTGTGGTGTGGGAGAACAGTAATTTTCGCGCCACATGACAGAGAGAAATAGAGGTGCTCTAGAGGAGAGAGAAAAATTATCGATAAAGGTAACATAAGATTATCAATATTTTAAGTTTGAAATTGAAACTTTTTTTTTTTTACCTGAGAAGGGTATTTTTGGAGCACTTTAGCCGTACGAGGATATTTTTGAAGTTCCCCAAGAATAAACATACGAAGATTGAAATTTCTATAGTGTAAAAGTTAACATGATCACAAAATGGTTAAAAAAAAGTATAAAAAGTTAACTAAAGATGCAGAACTTTAAAGGAACATATAACAAATCATAGAATGAAATAAATACAGGTATAATTAGATTTGTTACTTGATAAATAAAAATAGTTTATTTGATAAATCTTTATTCGATTTTAATTTTCTATTATAGTGTTTATACATGTAATTACAAAATGTACAAAAAAAAGCTCTATCTGAATGAAGTTATCCTGGAAGAATGGTCATCATTATATGAGAAAGCAGTCAGAAGTTAAAACTTAAAAATGTCAGCTTGAGGAAGAGGTTTTATTCTTGTTTTCCATTAGAAAATTGCAGGTCGAGAATATGGAAGCTGCAGCTGCCTTGACGGCTAATTCTTTATCTGACCACAATGTATCCGTGGATCTGCACAAAGCGAAAAATTGCAGTCCAAGAAACATATGGATGTTTAACATTTTATATCAACAATATCAATGTCCATACCTCGAGTCTAATAAATTTAGTCGAGAACCCTTATTCAGGTGTTGAAGACCTCTGTCACAGTGTAGCCGCAGTTCTCTCACTTCGATCAACCAGATATTCTGGATCCGAAAAATCCACTATTTCAGTCACATGCCATACTTCCCTGAAACCTTTTTGACACACAATGATAAAACATCTTACACAACATACAAATTGTCTTTCTTCTTCTGCAAGCGTTAGTTCCATTTGATTGAACAATGCCGTCCATCTCGCCTTATGTAAGTCGTCACTTGAAGCTCCTTCAAGCACATTCGGGTCCTTCTCTTGAATAGATGGGAATTCTTTCAGTAATAGCAACGGTAACTCTTTTTTAATGACCCTCCGGACTCTCGTCCTGCTACGCTGAATTTCTGTAAGTACAAAAGACTTAAAACATCATTCTAATGTAGGATTTCCAGGTTCAAATAATGATTATAAATCAGTTTGATTACCCAAAAGCCGTAATGTTACATCCTGATTAAGCAATTTCAACCACGTAGAAGCTACTGTAGCAGCTGCATATCAAAATAAAGATTCCTTTAATCAATCTCTCATCATATCCTAACAAGGTGATCCTTACAGTGTTTTGTCAGGAATTTAGGATCAGACCTTTAACTGTAATGTTTGACAACTCTTCTCCAGAGAGCTTAGCTGTGTTGCCGTCTCCACTGAATGTGTCAACCATGTCTAAGTCACCATCCTGTGGTTTATCCATTTGGGCAACCATGTGTAAGTCACCATCCTGTGGTTTATCCATTTGGGCAACCATTTGTAAGTCACCATCCTGTGGTTTATCTATTTGGGCAACCATGTCTAAGTCACCATACTGTGGTTTATCTATTTGGGCAACCAAGTGTAAGTCACCATCCTGTGGTTTATCCATTTGTGTAACCATGTGTAAGTCACCGTCCTGTGGTTTATCCATTTGGGCAACCATGTGTAAGTCACCATCCTGTGGTTTATCCATTTGGGCAACCATTTGTAAGTCACCATCCTGTGGTTTATCCCTTTGGGCAACCATGTGTAAGTCACCATCCTGTGGTTTATCCATTTGGGCAACCATTTGTAAGTCACCATCCTGTGGTTTATCCATTTGGGCAACCATGTGTAAGTCACCATCCTGTGGTTTATCCATTTGTGTAACCATGTCTAAGTCACCGTCCTGTGGTTTATCCATTTGGGCAACCATGTGTAAGTCACCATCCTGTGGTTTATCCATTTGGGCAACCATGTGTAAGTCACCATCCTGTGGTTTATCCATTTGGGCAACCATGTGTAATTTACCATCCTGTGGTTTATCTATTTGGGCGACCATGTGTAAGTCACCATTCTGTGGTTTATCTATTTGGGCAGATCTTGATCCATCAGCATTTACTTCTTCTAAGTTATTCTTGGAACCCAAAGCTGTCATACCACTTTGCTTATTTGGGACTTGGTGTAAGTTTCCATAATATCTTTTGGAATTCACTATGTTATGGATGAAGGTAAGGACTTGCTGTTTGTTTCTCACATGGCGTATAATCCCAGGATTGAACTCAACTTCTTCCTTCCTCGCAATCTCTATCTTCTCCTTCACTGACCTATTCTTGCAGATAATGCATTTGAATGCTGATGAAATTCCGGTATTATGATTAGAAAAAAAGCCATTCTCTTTCATCTTTTTCCACAACTCCATTGGATCTTCCTCCTCAACTGGAACATTAGAACTTTCACACACTGTAGTAACATCTTTCAACTTTGTGTTACCATGCGTCCTGTAGGAACAAACTGATAATTCATCATTAGCAGAACTGAAAGTGGCATCTGACATTGAGGTCTAAGGCAAGAACTGTTTTTTCATACCATTTGAAGCTGAATCATGGACAACACCAGTACCCAAGTTGAGATCAAGCTGTCTTTTGGATTCCGCCGTTTTATTCTCACCCTTTGCTTCTAAACCTTCTCTGTTAAGACCAACTTCTTTGGAATTGACCGTTGCAGTCTCTGAGATGTATAAACAAGACCCAACAAAGATCAACCATCAACTGCAAAATCTCCAAGCTAGATTTAACACATCAAACTTGGATTCTATTGTATGTGTTCTGTAAATTAGAACGATATAAATATATAAAGGAAATTACCAGGATCTAAATTCAGGTCAGGAAAAAAGTGGCCTCTTTCTAATAATTCATCGCTGCTTCTGTTATCGCCCACAATCTAAACCCTCAAAACCCAAAAGAGAAATAAAACAACAGCACAGGAGTCAAATCACATTGAAGAAAAACCCTCAGAAAACGATAAAGAATTGACCTTTGGATCGATTCTTGGCGCATCGTTTTGTTCTTCCATGGAAACTCAAGTTTACCAAAACCGAGAATTCCCCCTATGATTTGTCAAATAAAAAGGGACAGAACCTCGCAAAATTTTGAGAATGGAAGATTCCCGATATGGGTATTACAGATTCATCAAATCGTTGAGGAAGATGAATCAAGAAAACCTGGTTCTTGGAATTTCCTAGGGTTTTTCAGACCTGCTAATGAATCAGCTTCTGGGCAAAGAGTCAATCTTTTGGTTGAATATTTTGATTTGATCCAAGAAAGAGATGAAGAAGAGCGCGTCCAAGGCGGGTGATGTTTATCAATATAAACGTTCTGACAGGAACAGAAAAAAGAGGATCTTTGTGTGAGATTGTGTGTGTGTGTTTTTTTTCCTCGGATCTTCGAGGTTTTTCAAATTCAAACAATGTACTTTTAAATTTGGAGGGAACTATATTTTATTAGTTTGGGCATTTAAAAGATTCCTTCGATTCTATTATCTATAAGACTATATTAATAGTAAGGGAAAATCTTATTGTTCCAAGAGCGGCCTAAGCAGAGCTTAGAATTTAGTGGTTATTTAAAGTCTTGTTTTTATGGATGTTTTTTAGATGATACACAAATTTAGGCGGTTAAACGTTTATTTAGACGAGTTAAATGTTTTTACTTGTTTATTTAGAGAAGTTGTAGTTAGAGTTGGACAAAATATTCGAATTATTCGTATCAGATTTATATACGAACCGAAAATTCGAATATTCGTTGACACAAATACAAATACAAATATTTGAAATCAGATATTCGACAAATACAAATAGTAGACTCAATTATCCGAACTATTCGTATCCGTAAGTACTAAATAGAAAATTTAGTTAATATATATAGATACATTTATAATAAAATTGATTTTAATGATCAAATTGAAAATAAAAACATTATTAATCTTATTTAAACACTCATTATATAAATATATAGACAAATATGCAATATATTTATGATCGGAGAATTAAAATATCAAATACTTTAAAATAACTAATATAGTTGAAGATTTAATTTGCACTCAAGATTGGTATAATCCAAATGGATTGGATAATATTATAGAGACGTTATAAGATATGAAAAAAAAACAGAACTCTCTAAATATAAAAATTTTATGCGAGTTTTATTTTAGTATATTAATTTGATAATCTAACAATTTATTTATTGTTTTAGGTGAATTGGCGATATTCGTAGAATTATCGATGAAACTAAATGAAAATGACTAATATAGAGATGTATGTGAAGATTTGGTGTTTTGTTTTATTTGTATTATGTATCTTTGTATCTTTGTGTGAATTGAATTTTAGTTTTAGATTATATTTGATTATTATTTGTTTTTATGAAAATTATTATATATATATTACGTTAAAAAAATTTAGGTTCAGATACTAATATCCGTATATCCAACAAATATTTGTATTTACAAATATCCGAATTTACAAATACAAATACTAATAATAAATCTGGATATTCGTCGAATACAAATACAAATACAAATAATCGGATATTCGCAAATTTCGTTATTTGCTCAACCCTAGTTTTACTAACATATTATTTATAGTAATATTTTATATTAAAGCTAAATAAAAATATTTTTTTTGTTTAAAAAATATTTTTAATATATAAATATATAACTTTTATTTATTTATAAAAATTTTAGTTTATTTTTATTTTGGAAAAATGAACCATAAAAATTTTTAAAGAATTGTTTTTGTTGCCATTCTCATTAAATTTTTCGACCACAATCATAAACATAGTCAAAGGCATATCTTGGTGAATAGTGCGCGTGCCCTGAAATGGAGAAGCAGGAGCCATCCAGATTTCCCATCTGATTTCACGGGTTACCCACGGTTTTCCACCCGACCCGACCCGACCCGGCCTGCCCACCCATCAACCCGCACGTTTTCTCGTGGATCTTCGGTCCCATAGGTTTCATTCCGTCAGATTTGCTCCATCTTCTATCGCTTTGGACGGGGAGAATATCAAAAATGCCCTCTTAGGGCTAAAACACTTCAAAACTACCCTCCTAAATCTGATGGAAAAAGAAATTGGAGAAAAGACATATGTGCCCAATGAAAAACACATACAAAGGAGGGAAAGGCAAATATAAGAAGAGGGAAAACGAAAATTGAGAGGAGGAAAACAAAATAGAGAGCTATTTCCTTTCATTTTCGAGTGTTTCCTTTCATTTTCGAGTGTTTCCCTTCTATTTTCGAACGACTTCCTTCCATTTTTTTGTGATTTCTTTCCATTCTCTAGTGATTTCCTTCTATTTTGAGCGGTTTGCAGCAATTTTCGAGCGATTTCCAACAATGTTTCAGTCATTTTTAGTGATTTCCAGCGTATTTAGCGATTTTCCGGTGATTTTTGGCGATTTCCAGCGATTTTTAGATGAGTTTCACCGATTTCGACCGTTTTCCGGCGCTTTCTGGCAATTTCTGGCGATTTTTGGCAGTTTCCGGCGATTTCTGGTAGTTTCGGCGGTCGCACTGGGTCACAGGGTCGAACAGGGTCGGACTGGATCGCTGGGTCGCAGGGTCGGCTGGGTCGGACTGGGTCGCAGGGTCGGATAGGGTC
>CM071873.1:33028364-33056762 GCA_036759665.1 Gynandropsis gynandra | reverse complement strand
GTCGGCTTGGTGGGACAGGGGCGGACAGGGTCGCAGGGTCGGCTGGGTCGGACAGGGTCGCAGGGTCGGACTGGGTCGGTGGGTCGGACTGGATTGCTGGGTCGCAGGGTCGTACTAGGTCACTGGGTCGCAGGGTCAAACTGGGTAGAAGGGTCGCAGGGGTATTTTGGGAATTTTAGTATTTATAAGGGTATTTTTTAAGCGAAAATTTTTTTTTTTTCGGGAAGGGTATTTTTGAAGTCTTTTAGCCCTAGGAGGGTATTTTTGAAGTTACCCCCTTTGGACGGTAGGTTTTCTTTGGTCTTCTCTCTTCTCTTCTTCCCAACCGTTCTCCCTATTCTTGCCCTATTCTTTCTTCGTTTGCAATCGAATTCCTTTCGATTTTCTCTTAATCTGCTACATGGTTTGTCGGTCGTTTGCTTGTTCTTTTATTCAATCGTTTTGTTTATTTTATTTTGCTTCATTTTGATGGTCGATTTATTTTGCTCTGGTCGGTTTTGATGGTCCGATTTCCTCCGATTTTGTCTTCTTCCAGTGCATGTTTTGCTGGCCGTCAGCTTCCTCTTCGATTCTTTAACGTTTTAGGGTTCCTTTGGTTTGTTTTGAGTTTGGCTTTTCCAAATTTCTCTTCCCTCTTTTTGTCGGTCGTTCTCCTCCACCTTCCCTCATTCTTCTTGTGTTGTAGTCGAATTTCTTTCAAATTTTCTTCTTCATTTGCGTATTTGGCTAGGTTTCGGTTTTTTCCTTTATGGCTTGCCATTTTAGGGTTTCTTTCATTTATTTAGGGTTTGGTTGGTTTTAGGTCTTTTTCTTTTTTTTCTCTTCGACTAGTTCGCTTTTCTTCTCATCTTCTTACCTCTTTTTGTATTTGGATTTCTTCTCATTTTTATTTCATTCAGTTGCATGTTTTGCTCACTTTTGGTTCCCTCCTTTATGTTTCAACATTTTGTCACTCTTTTTTCATTTGCCGGTGGGTTTCTTGCTGGTCTGTAGGTGTTGTTTCAATAGTTTTCTAAATTTTGATATGCGCTTTTGTATAGGTATTTCAATTTTCGTTGATTGTATTTTATTATTATTCATTGTTTTTGGTTCTCAGTTTTCTGTTTCGTTCGTTTATATGACCGGCTATAATTGTGCAGATTTCTCTTAATGTCGCTTGAAGATCACGGTCGTTACACTGCTCTTGGGGTATTATTTGTCATTGTTGCGTTGTTCTTTGATTTCCTCGGTACATTGTGGTCTTTTAGTTCGATTTGCATTGTGTAATCTTGTGTTGGCTTTTATTGGCTTGGTTGTTTCTGCATTTGATTTATTTTTAACTATATTGTTGTTTTAATTTATGGATGATGATTATGGTTTTGAGCTATTCTCTTTTTTGGGGTCTCTGTTGTTTATTGTTTTGTTAGTTTAACGCTTTCGTATGTGCATCATTCTGTATATACTCTTTGGTCCTTTATGTGCTATGTTTTTTGCTTGCATTTGTGGTGTCTCGTCTTTTATTGGCGTCATATGGGCTGTTTATATGGGCTTTTTTTGGGCTTTGTTTTATTAGTACTGTAGGGGTTATTGTTATTTTCTATGGGTTTATATTAGCTATGGGCCTAGCCTTTTTAATTGTTTATTTAAAAACACATAAGCCCATTTGAATATAATACGCCCATTCGTTTATTTGTTGGTTAAAGTTTGATATTTACTAGACTGTTTATATGGGTTTTTTCGGGTTGTGTTTTATTAGTACTATAGGGGTTATTGTTGTTTTCTCTGGGTTTATATTAGCTATAGGCCTAGCCTTTTTTAGTGTTTATTTAGAAACACAGAAGCTCATTTGAATATAATTATGTTTTATTAGTTCCTATAGATCTATCTTTTCTAAATTTTTTTGTTTAGTAGACATTAGATATCCATTTGATATTGTCGAAGTGTTTCCTATGAGTAGCTGAGGTGTTCTTTTTACCTCTCTCTGTCCATGTGTTGATCATCCAAAAAGGTACGCATTATTTATGTTTTATCTTTCTTGGTTACGTGGCTATGTTACGGATGCATTTACAGTGATTCATCAAGCCTATTACATCTTCCTATCAAAGTAAAATATATTTGTCCGTATGGTGAATAACGTGTCTCATGCTTGCTGATTGTTCTTTCTGGCTTAATTAAATGTACAGCTATGATGACATCGTGGAATGTTTAAATTTTTTTTACGCTATAAATAACGGTCCTCTCCAATGCACGTTTTTGTGATTTGGCTTTTATTCCAGTAAGCAAAGCGTGAAAGTCTTCTTACTATACTAAATCAGTTTAGCGAGTCCTATTTCTGACATACTACCTACGCAAGAGATATCCTTTAGGGTTCGTGTCCTCGAGTATGGAACTTCCACGTCGACCATGTTCCGAGGTCAACCTCTAATTGGGAAGTATTGGGTTTCTAACGAATGGGTAAACATGTATTCCATTTCCGTTAGTGCATTTTATGTTATCACCTTAAATTAAAAATTTTTTAAATGGTTTTTCGTTTTCTGTAGGGCAACCAGATTCAATGTTCTATTAGATCAAATTTTTGGTATCGCCATCAGTGGTTTCTTGTGGAGGGCGCCTGTTGTATAATTACAAATTTAAATGATAACCGCAGTTTCGGTGAATATAGAGCCTCCCATCTTCCGCTTAAAATAATATTCACGTCGACTACAGTGGTTAGACCTTGTGGTGATCTCAAAAACTCAGACATATATTTCGAATTTGTCTTATACCCGATATACTGTCAGGTGCCTTGGAAGAATCCATTTTGATCGGTACTTTGTCTTACGAATATCATCAGAATAATAGTAACAATTACATATCTTTTTATACCATTGTATATAAAACTTACACTAACAATTTTCCCTTCGCTATGTCTTTTCAGATGTTATAGGTGAGGTCGTAGCTGCTGGGGAGCTCGCCGATGTTACATATGTAGAACGAACAACGAACAACTAGGCGCTTGACAGTTCAGCTTCGCGACGTCAAGCACTTCCTATATTTCATTTTGATTTGCAACCCAATATTGAATTGTTTCTGTTTTAATATTATTAACACCATATTTTGTTTTGAAGTTCTGATGTTGTAGAGTGCACTATATGGGAAACATTTGCTTACCAGACGTAGAGTGCATACGTCTTCATCAGAATGGCCCGCTGGTTATAATTTGTCATCTTTTCAAAATTAGAACTTGGGGTGGTAATATTCTTTTCCAGCCTCTGCATTTTATATATTTTTTTTTTGTTTAAAGTTTTGGATGTTTTTTTTGTAGCTTTTAATTGTTTTTCTGGCAACACACAGGATGCAATTTTCGTCATCGATGTAGTTGTAAACAGTTTTATAATATAGTTTGATTTTAGCTAAGATGTATTACTGTGACATTTTCTATTGTTATTGTTTATGAATTTTTAAAGATAGTTTGTGTTTTCTTGACCTACATAAAAGTTCTTTATGTTATGTAAGCCATTTTAAGTTTGATTATAACAATACAATTTGTTGTCCAAGATTTATTACGTAAGCGTTTCTTTCTGTATATCTCATGTACAACATCATTTAACCCTATCACTTTTCCACAGAGCGACGAACAATTCGCAATGTTCAATTTTCAAATAAACTTAATTTAGACAAAAATTACCCTAAAATAGCTAAATATAAATCCAAGTATGTTTAAATTTGTTTGGGATTTCGTAATAGATTTAAACACATTACATCTTTTGAAAACTAACGATCGAAATTTTCCATCATTGCTTATATTATAAAACAGAATTCCGGCTGCTTCACTTAATAATCCGAAGATGATAAGTTTATTTGCTCCACGCCCACAACCCAGTAAATCTATTGATTTCTAGAATGCTTTTACAGTCAAAACTATAGTATATTTGGGAAAAGCCACTGAAGTAAGTCACCTGTGTAATTTGTTTGTTTTATTCATATATTGTTTTTAATGTAATGGTCAATCTGATTTTTCCTGTGCAAACTTAAACCTGCATTGTTCCTGCATTTATTACCAAAATCCTTAACAAAGACATGTGGTATTATCTAGGATGTAATACATGTTCCTGAAAAGTTAATGCTATTGCAGATGACACTTCAGCACGTGTTACAATGAGACGTTTCTTCTGCGATTCCTGTAAAACGACTACAGAAAATATTTTTTCAAAGTACTTTCGGATTATATTATTTCTTAATATTTTTTGCAACCTTTATACTTCTCTACTGACGTAATTTTTTTTAGGTTTCGTGTTTACGTCAAGGTTATTGATGACACCGGTGAGACTATATTTCTCAGATTTGATAAAGAAACAATGCAATTACTACATAAATCCGCTTATGATTTGAGAATGAAGAAACTCAGGTATAAAACAATTATTCAATATTTAAGCAAAAGATCGTTAATTGTTAAGCTGTTGTCAATAATCTTATAATATTACACATGTTTCTTTTGTGATCAGACATCTTCCACTGAAATCCGACGAGTCTAAAAGTTTTGGAAAACCGTAACTGTCTTTTGAAGATCACGGTTTATTCACTGCAACAGAGTCAACAACCTTCAACATCGCGTGGAACGACTAGAGGTGTTCTTCCTATTTATCGAGTACGGTTCCTTTTTTCCCTTTCAATCGTTTAAATATATAATATGTTTGAATTCTATACTTTGCATCTACACTAATACCACTATCGAATTTTGCAGACCCCCTCCTTTATTCCATTCACGCAGGTATTATGTGAATTGTATTTTTTTTTGCTCTTCTATTTCATTTACAAATGACATTTACTGTTTAAAACATTATAGCAAAATAAAGTCCTTAACGCTTTACTGCGTTCACTGTATTTTTTCCAGTTCCCTCCGGATAATAGTTCAATGGGATCCGTTCCGAGCTCTCCTTGCTCTCCTTCTAGTAGTCATTCTTATGGTAAACGCCATGATGACGAAAGTGATAGTCACTCAACCCTTCAGTCGAGTACATTGAAGGTAAAAGCAACGGATCCAGAAATAAGTTGTTCCAAGCGGTCGGAATAAAATCTATGTCAGAAATCATTTTAGCATGTTTTAACTGTTAAGTTCATAACAGTTTTCGGTTTTTCCCGTCGCAAAACTAGCTTTTATGTGTAATATTATACTTGGATAATCTCGACAAAACTTTTTGTACGGCTCAGAATATTTTGCTCTATAAATAGTCTTGTGTTTATGGTACATGTTATGATGCAAGACGACATTTACTTTTGCATAAATCAGTTTTGATTTTCATCTCCTATGAGTTTTACATTATCAATGCATACTTTCTTCTACTCCTTAACAATTTAATTTTATTAATATTATATCAATATTTCAATAAATATGATATGATCATCTATAATTTTTGTCTTGTTGTATTCATAGTATACTGACATTGTTGATGTATAAACAATTTTTGAACAATATATTTTACAACGAAACTATTTTATATTTGTTGAATCTGATTTCAACGAATACGTATGATGGGCATATTTACCAACACCAATGTATTGTTGGAAGGCGATTGTTCAACTTCTCAATAAGATAACTATGTGATGATGTTGTCTTTAAATGACTTTTTTGGTACAAATATTTTTCCGCTATTATAGATAACTATTTATGATACATATTATATATACTATATAACAACACATTCCGATATATGAATTTATTTACTTGATAGTGTTGTTATTATATATAGGTGTTGTCCCCTATGCAGACATTGGAGATCAATGCTTCTTTTGTGAATATTGTATCGAAAAAATGTGGTACGGAGAGCGCTCAAACAAAAAAGGTTGTGTCAATGACACAAAATTCAGTTTTTGCTGCTCTAGAGGAAAATATCGTTGCCAAAATTGTCAGAACCTCCTAAATATTTGAAAAATCTGCTTCAAAACAATCATAAGTATCATGACCATTTTAAACAACACATTCGCGTATACAATATGATGTTTGCATTTACATAATGGGTGGTCATATTGACACCTCAGTAAACATTCATCAAAAGCCATATATATTTAAAATATATGGGCAACCTTATCATAGAAATGGTAGTTTATTACTGCAATTTGGAGAGACTGCAAAATTTGCACAATTGTATATTCATGATACAAAAAATGAAATTAACAACAGAATAAATGCACTCAGGTACATCAAGAACACACAACCATTATCGTATTCTTTCTTATTTAATAATATTAATAATAACAAAAAAAATCCTCTTCACAGTGGTGTACAACAAATATCGTCACAATTCCAAAATACTTTACGTGAAGATATTGTCAAAAACATTCAACAAATGCTTGATCAGAATAATCCCTATGTCAAAATATTTCGAGTGGCTCATGATAGATTTACATCGTCTGCTCAATTGGAAATAAAATTATGTTTGATAGTAGGGCGCGAAAACAAAAATAAATTGTACAATTTACCAGAAGCTTCAGAAGTAGCAGCATTGATAGTAGGATATTTAGACGAGAGGTTAAGTGCAATAGATATTATCTTTCAAAAACACAGTAACGAGTACATGAGGATAAGCGAATTGCATCCATCGTATCTTCCATTACAATATCCGTTATTATTTTCGTACAGAGAAGACAGTTATCATCTTGGCTTAAATTTGTGGTTAACAAATTCCTTATCTAAAAAACCACGCTCTCGAATAAGTTTAAGAGAATTCATGGCGTACCATTTACAAGAAAGAAGTATTTAATCTTCTAATATAATACATTCGGGGAGAACTTCTTAGTAATTTTTCGTCGATGGTTTCTGTATGGTTGAATCAGAAATAATTTCATATATAATAAATCACCAAAATAAATTGCAATGCAAAAATTACATAACTATAGAAGATGATGTCCAATCAGGGAATATTTTGGCTTCAGTGATTGGGAAAAAAATAATATTACCTTCGTCATTCAGAGGTGGTTCACGATATATGAAAAAAAATATTTGAACACAATGGTTCTATGCAAAAATTTAGGATTTCCTAATTTCTTCTTAACATTCACATGTAACTCTAAGTGACCTGAATTGCAACGAATTCTACATCGTTACAGTGATACATCAGAAAATATACCAGATCTTTTAGCATGACTATTTAAAATTAAACTTGAAGATCTATTAACAGGTTTAAAACAAAACAAGCGATTGGGAGACATCAATACATGTAACTTTTAACAATTACAATTTATCTATTTATATTTTCCAATTAACTTAATAATTTTATTTTGCAATTTTTTTTTTTTAGTTATTTATACAGTTGAATTTCAAAAATGTTGCCTGCCTCATGCATATATTTTGCTATTCCTCAAGAGACAATAAAAAATACCAACATCAATCAATATTGATTCAATTATATCTGCTGATATTCCAAATAATGACACAACCCTTGTGCTATACACTACAGTGCAAGAAATGTTGGTACATGGACCATGTGGTATAGTTAATAAAGTTTCGCCCTGTATGAACAAAAGAAAATGCACAAAACGATTTCCAAAGAATTTCACTGATTCAACATATATTAACAATGAAGGCTATCATATTTACAAAAGGCAAGACGATGGAAGGTTTGTAACAAAAGATGCGATTAAATTAGATAATCGGTATTGTACCATATAACCCTTTAATTGTTTTAAGGTATAGAGCTCATATTAATTTGGAATGGTGCAATCAAACAAAAGCAATCAAGTATTTATTCAAATACATAAATAAAGGGTGTGATAAAGTTGCTACAACAATAACAACATCAGAAGAAATGCATACAAACAAATCGCTAGATGAAATAAAAAGAACTACTATAGCTGTCGTTACATTTCAGGGTGTGAAGTTTGCTGGAGAATATTCAAATTTACTATTCATTACAGAAATATACCAGTCGAAACATTAATATTTTATTTGTCTGGTCAACAAAATATAGTATTTGATGAAGAAGATGAATTATCTGAGATAATATCAGATGAGTATATGCAACGAACAATGTTTACGGACTGGTTCAAATGTAATGACTCATGTTCTAAGGCTGGACATTTAACTTATTGTAATTTCCTAATGAAATTTATATGGAGCAAAAAGCATCGAAGTAGGAAAGCACGCAAACGCAGATGTGCATTTGGTAGGTTACAACATATTAATCCGAATGTTGGGGAACTATACTATTTACGAATGTTATTAAATAAAATATGCGGTCCTACATCATTTGAGGAAATTGGTACAATTAACGGTTGATTGCAAGAAACATTTAAAGATGCGTGCATATAGCTAGGACTTTTAGATGATAACGGTGAATAAAACAATACAATAAACGAAGCAAGTAATTGGGAATCTCCAACGTATCTACGAACTTTATTTGTCATTTTGTTAACAATAGAATATCTTTCATGTCCTGAACACGTTTGGTTAACAACATGACAAGTTTTATCTAATGACATATTGTATAAACGTCGATGCTTATTAACATTACCAGGTTTGAATACTTACTATTGTAATTTATGTAAGTAGATTTTAACGTTATATAATTTTTTTTCCAAATTGCAGATCTTAACATGTCCCATTAAAAGATCCAAAACATAGCCCTTGGCGAAATAGAACTGTTACTACAAAAAAATAATCGATCTTTTAAACAATATCCTTCAATGCCATTTCCTAGAGAAACTCATAACTAATCAATGTTGAATAGGTTAATATACGAAGAATTGTCCTACGATAGAGACAAATAGAAGCTGAATTTTTAAATCTTAAATCACATTTAACAACGGAACAATATTCCGTAATTGGGAATCTCCAACGTATCTACGAACTTTATTTGTCATTTTGTTAACAATAGAATATCTTTCATGTCCTGAACACGTTTGGTTAACAACATGACAAGTTTTATCTAATGACATATTGTATAAACGTCGATGCTTATTAACATTACCAGGTTTGAATACTTACTATTGTAATTTATGTAAGTAGATTTTAACGTTATATAATTTTTTTTCCAAATTGCAGATCTTAACATGTCCCATTAAAAGATCCAAAACATAGCCCTTGGCGAAATAGAACTGTTACTACAAAAAAATAATCGATCTTTTAAACAATATCCTTCAATGCCATTTCCTAGAGAAACTCATAACTAATCAATGTTGAATAGGTTAATATACGAAGAATTGTCCTACGATAGAGACAAATAGAAGCTGAATTTTTAAATCTTAAATCACATTTAACAACGGAACAATATTCCGTCTTCAATGAAATTATAAAAGCAATAGATCAAAACAAAGGTCAAATATTCTTTCTATATGGACATGGAGGAACTGGAAAAACTTTTTTTTTTATGGAAAATGCTATCTACAACAGTAAGATCTCGTGGGCAGATTGTCCTAAACGTTGCTTCAAGTGGCATTGCCTCACTTCTAATGCAGGGAGGCCGTATTGCGCATTCGCGTTTCGCAATACCAATAGATTTCAACGAAAACTCAATTTGTAATATTGAATTGAATAGAAATCTATCGAAACTTATAAAGCAACCACGACTTATAATATGGGGCGAAACTCTAATGATACACAAATTTTGTTTCGAGGCATTGGATAAAAATATGAAAGATATAATGGGCTCAGTCAATCCTTTTTTGAAAAACAAACCTTTTGGTGGAAAAACAGTGGTATTCGGAGGTGATTTTCGTCAGATCTTACCAGTGGTTACAAGAGGAAATAGACATGACACTATTCAATCATGTATAAATTCTTCTTTCATTTGGAATTACTGTCGTGTTTTGAAATTAACTAAAAATATGCGCTTGCAAATGAGCAATAGTTCTTCGAATCCAGATGAAGTACATGCTTTTTCTAAGTGGATATTACAATTAGGAGACAGAGCGTTATGTGAACCTAATAATGGTCAATGTTTAGTAGACATACCTGAAGATTTATTAATTAACGAAACATCAAATCCAATCGAAAGCATTGCTTCCCATGTATATCCAAACATTAAAACTGATTATAAATTTTTTCAAGAACGAGCGATATTGTGCCCAACAAATAAAATCATTGATGAAATAAACGAAATGCTTCTATAAATACTTCCTAGACATTTCAAAGAATATCTAAGCTCAGATACACTGTGCATTGCCGATTCCAACAATAATGACATATGTGAATTGTACAGTACCGAATTTTTGAACAGTTTAAAATATTTAGGCCTTCCTAATCATTGTTTAACTGTGAAAGAAGGAGATCCCATTCTACTTTTACGAAACAATTATCCAATGCTTGGACTCTATAATGGAACATGACTCCAAGTAACTCAACTCGGTACTAACATTATAGAAGGCAAAATAATAACTGGAACTCATACTGGAAACAAAGTATTTATACCACGACTTCCTCTAATTCCGACCAATACAACTTTGCCATTCAACTTTAAACGAAAACAATCCCTTATTATGTTGTGTTTTGCAATGACAATTAACAAAAGCCAAGGACAAAGTATTAATCGAGTTGGCATATACTTACTGAAAAATCAGTTTTTAGTCACGGCTAATTTTATGTTGCAGTTTCCAGAGAAAAACTAGAGAAAGGTTAAAACTGCTTATTTTAAATGATATTGGTGAATGCACATCGAAAACAACAAATGTTGTATACAAAGAAATATTCAGTAACATATAGAAATGTTGTACATTTAAATTCATTATAACATTTTGTTATCCCTTATTTAATATATATTTTCACGTATTTTATATATTCCATATAAATATAATATATCAAGTTGAACCCACGCGAAACACGAGACTAATGCTAATATACAATATTAGAATAAGCTAAAAAATTATTTTTTTCATTTGATATATTTTTTAATATTATTTATTTATTTTTTCACGGTAAAATTTCAAACTTGTTGTAAAAAATATATATTAATATATTTCGTTTATTGTAAAGGTTTTTCCAATTGTAACACATATGCAATCTAGTTTAAACTATAACATCAATTTCTTTTTAAATAAAATTATCATTATTTTCTCAATTTCTTATATGATATTGTTTTAATGTTACAGCAATTAGTACACAAATATTTGTATTCTTACCACATTACCGGTAAGGAAAACTTTCACACAAACTAAAATGCTAACATGAAAAAGGGATAAAAAGAAAAACAATATTTATTAATATAACAATATTAAATATATTGATTAAAATAACATTATTGAAATTTTTTAAAAAATTATTATAAATTGACATGTTTCCTTCTAAAGCAGAGCTGATGCATCCGACATGATGAATACATACTGTTATATTCATGTTAACATCAACGTAAAGAAAAGAGGAGTACAAAAAGTGCGAGCTCATGTTAATGTTCTGAGCCGTAGGTGGTGCCTGCAGGTACGGTAACTTGAACAGCTAAGGTTACAAGTCGAACATCGCAGCAATGAGCGTGGCTCTGTTTAACAATCGGCAAAGCTACGGGTCCTTATTTTAGATAATTAGAGTTTTTGAATATTTTCCCTTAATTAAACCAAGAACATACATCTAAATATATATGAGATCCCGATCCCGATCAATAAAACCCGGCGGTTGAACCATGTAGACGGTCTCGGAGAGAGAGCCTTGCAAAAATGCATTATTGACGTCGAGTTGCCGCAATATCCAGTTCCTCGTGACAGCAAGACTGAGGACAAGTCGAATAGTACCTGGCTTGATCACGGGACTAAACGTGTCATTGTAGTGGACACCGAGACGTTGATGGAAACCCTTAGCTACAAGGCGCGCCTTAAACTTGTCAATAGAGCCATCGGGAAGACGTTTAATTTTAAACACCCATTTACACCCAACAACATTATACGAGGGATCCGGCAGGACAAGGTCCCAAGTGCCATTGCGAACCAAGGCATCAAACTCCTCATTCATGGCCGTCCTCCATTTTGGGCTCTTAAGAGCTTGAGAGACACATGTGGGTTCAATGTCCGTGGAAGGGGACATTATGGTGGTGAGCGTGAGTTTTTGTTTCGGCTTAGTGATACGATTTTTGGCTCGGATGATCATAGGGTGAGTATTTTGCGGTGGAAGTTCTCGAGGTGTGGTCAATGGTGGTGGTGGCGAAGGGGATGGCGACGGTGGTGAGGGAGACAAAGACACAGGTGCGGAAGGATCCGAACATTGGGGCTCGGCCGTAGATGGTGATGTACGAGTGGAGGTAATGGGAACAAGAGTACACAGAGGGAAGGAAGAGACAGGTGAAGTATCAGGGATGGATGCGCTCGGTGAATGAAAATGAGGGTAAGGAAACTCGGTTTCTATAAATTCAACATGATGAGAGACGAAGACTCGAGAGGTTGGTAAGTGGAGACAAAGAAACACACTTTAGGTGAGAGAATACCCGACGAAAATACATGGAAGAGAGCGTGACTCGAGTTTGTGGTGTGTATACGGTCTTAACCACGGGTAGCAAAGACAACCAAAAATGCGAAGTTTGAAATAATTAGGTGAGGATGTGAAAAGAGATTCAAATGTCGATTTAAAACCAAGGATTGAAGTGGGAAGACGATTTATGAGATAGACGGCCGTTGAGAACGCAAAAGTCCAAAAATCAAGAGGCATGGATGCGTGAGACAAGAGAGCAAGACCCGTTTCAACGATATGGCGGTGTTTTCTTTCAGAAATCCCATTGTGCTCGGGTGTGTGGGGAGGCGTTGTAAAATGAGAAATGCCATGGGTGGATAAAACTTTTTGTAAGGATATAAAGCCATTGTCCAAAACTTTTTGTAAGGATATAAATTCGCCGCCATTGTCCGAATAAAGAGATCCAATTTTAGATGAAAAACGATTTTCGACAAGAGCCTTGAATCTTGGAAAAATTTCAGAAACATGAGATTTTCGATGCATGGGATAAAACCACGTATAACGAGTATAATGATCAACAAAAATAACATACTATTTAAACCCATCAAAAGAAATCACAGGAGACGTCCAAACATCGGTGTAAATGATTTCAAGTGGACGGGATGAAGTAACTATAGAAACATAAAACCGGAGTTTATGGCTTTTGTTTCGTAAACACGCATCACATGAAGAAATATGACATGACGGTCGTAACGGAAAAACGAAGATGAGATAACTTTATTCAAAATTTCAGAAGACGGATGGCCTAGTCTAGAATGCCACTCGGACAAAGTGGACTTGATGCTGGTAAAAGCAGTAATAGAGGGAGAGTGTGATAGAGAGGTTGGTTTGGAAAGGACGGACCACTCGTACACACCATCTTTAAGAAGTCCTTGCTTTATTGGTGCCCCCGTGTTGAGATCCTTCACCTGAAAGTAATGGGGAAAGAATTCCACCGAAACATTGTTGTGAGTACATAGTTGATGAACTGATATAAGGTTTTTATGCATCGAGGGGGTACAAAGAACATTATAAAGGGATAAGTGACGAGAAGAGGAGGGTAAGGACAAGGAACCCGTATGTGTAATAGTAAGCCCAGAACCATCACTGAGTATGACACCGTCGTTTCTCGTGTAAGGGGCATGAAGAGCAAGATTCACCAAGTCGGAGGTGACGTGGTGAGAGGCTCCGGAGTCTAGGATCCACGTCGGTGAAGCCTCAGAGGGAATCGAGGCGTGTGAGGCATGATGAGCACTCGGAGGCCATGCTGATCCACCGCGTGAAGCAGAAGTGTTGGAAGATGGAGCCGGCGAGCGGAAGAGATGACAACGTCGGCCGCTATGGCCGTGTGTACCGCAGAGTTGACACTTTCCTTGGTAGCCGCGGGATTGGTCACCATGCGAGGAGAAACGGGGATGAGTTGATCCTCGGGCATCTAAATTTCCGCGGGAATCAGGGCGCCATGGTCCACGAGATTTGTGATGGACATTGTTTGCGGTAATAGGAAGCACCGAGGGAACCAATTCGGCTGCAAGGAGATCCGCTTCATGGTTGAGGAGTTTCTCGTGTAATTCAAAAAATGAGATGTTCGTATCCTTCACATTCACAACATATTTGATTGGCTTGTATTCTTCACCCAGGCCCGCAAAGATGAGATCAAGAAGATACTCGGGATCCATGGGTTTCCCAAGATGAGACAATTCATCCGCCTTGGTTTTGAAGAAGTTCATGCAATCATCAATCATCTTTGCATCCTTGGTGAAACGTCTCATTTGATCCTTAATTTGCTTGATGTGTCCGCGACTGGAGCGTCCGTACGTGGAGGCTACGATGGCCCATGCATCCCCGAAAGAGGCGGCCGAGGCAACTAGTGCCTGACAAGACATCGAGATGGAGCCAAGGAGGGCTGCAAAATTCAGCCGGTCTTGACGAAACCATGGTCCATAAGCCGGATTAGGAACCATGGTATTGTTGACCATAAGGGTCGGTACGGGTGCAAGGGAAGGGTCGAGAAAACCATCGAGATTGTAACCTTGGAGGATTGCACGGATTTGGATACTCCATGTGAGATAGTTCGTCGTCGTGAGTTTGGTGACGTTGGAAACATTGACATGGATCAAAGTAGAAATGGGGTTCGAGGAATTGTATGGTGTAACAATATCACTCGATGAAGATGAAGGAGCTCCGACGAGGTGGTGTCTGCGTCGGAAGCCATAATCGGCGGTGGAATTCAGAAACATGTTTAGGATTGATGTCTTTCGACTTAGTGCTCTGATACCATTTAGATAAATAGAGTTTTTGAATATTTTCCCAATTAAACCAAGACCATACATCTAAATATATAGGAGGTTAAGATCCTATAAATAAGGAAAATTAATAAAAATAAGAAGATTGATATCTAGGAGAATATTTGATAATATTCTCCTAATACTTATGAGCTGCGGTGTGACGATGATTTAGTGGTGCAGCCCAGGCTCGATCTTCATCTCCACATCCAATTTTTGTTGTCCTATTTTCACATTAACAATGGCCGATGGTGCAACCTTCCTTTAGATAGCTCAGTGACAAGCTGTGATCATCTCTGTGGTCTTCAGAAGGTAAAAGAGTATGCAAACCCAGATAACATCTCATTTTAGAACCGTCCTAACTTAGCGGTTCATTCACATGGTTGAGCTGATCAACAGTACCAAGACAGGAGCGATGAAGTTTATGCTCAACGGCAATTCGTACTTCGACCTGATGATCACAAATTTGGGTGGTACAGGAGATGTGAGCATTGTCTCAGTGAAAGGGTTGGGAACCAAGAGGCAACCCTTATCAAGGAACTAAAGACAGAACTGGCAGAGAAACATGTACCTCCAAAAGGCAGAGCCCCCTTGTTTTAGGTCATTGAAAGTGATGGTCGAGCCATTGTTAGCAATGATGTACACCTGCGGCTAGGCGGTTTGGCCAGACGTATAAAGGTGGCCAATTCTAGGTATCTCTATTGTTTTGTCTATACTTTGTAGGAGAATCTTAGCAGCTATGTATTGAACTAATATATATATATATATATATATATATACCTATATCATAATGTCTAGGCTAAGGCTGGTTTGAGGTTTGTATAAAGCAGAACCCGCTTGAGAACCCTTTTAGATATCTACTCTTCCATAGTCATAAGTCACCGAAGCGTTCGCAATGTGGTAATAAAAGCGGAAACATCTTATATATATATATATATATATATATCAAATTGATACACTATTTTCAGTATATATTCGCAGAAGGAAGAGGACGAAGAGAAACGGAGCAATGCAGTGAAACAGATGACATAAGGGAATGAGTAGAAGGTAAAAGTGGGGTGAAGAGAGGAGAATGTGGTTTTCAAGAGGGAAGAACGACAAGTAATCTTACATTGAGTCAGTTTGTAATTTCAAATTCGGTTAGTTATAGAAATATGTTAGCCAGCTAGAAAGTTGTTTCCTGGACTGGTTTATATAGTTGGGATAAAGTGGAGAATTGTTCATGCAATCAGTAGCATCTCAATTGTTGTAAGGGGCATGTGTTGGAGCTCACACGAGAATCAAAGGTTTCCAAATTGTTCATTTCTTTTGAATCAATACAATCGGTCAATTCTTCTTAGAATTCCTATCAAATTGGTATCAGAGTAGAGATCCAAGAGGGAAATGGCAAGAAGCATGAGTCAGTTGAGCGACACAGTTGACTCTCTCAATGAACGGATGGATGCTTAACAAGAATTCATTGAGACTCAATCGAAAGAGGTGAGTGTTATTAAGGATAAGATGGATGGAATGCAGTGGACGATGATGAATTTTACGAGATGAGGTCGACTCAAATGAAGTTTCCGGAAAAGGATAACATATCGGCATCAACAGATCTGGTAGTCCAACAAGAGGTATAGCTTCCTGCACCTATGGAACATAATGCTGTTGAGTTGTTTCTAGTTAATTGTTGTTTATAGAATATAAAATCAAATTGTAAGAAAGTTGAAATGCCAGTATTCGATGGCACCGAAATGGTAGATTGGTTATATCGTGCCGAGAGATACTTTGAGGTGGGAAATTACAGTGATGAGGAGAAACTGTTGTTAGCTACAATGAGCCTTGAAGGAATTGCTTCTCGCTGGTTCAACTGGCAAAGGACAAGACATAAGTTTTTGGAATGGTAGGATTTTAAGCTGAGTATTTTTGGCAGATTTGGTGGATTTAGGGTGGGAACGACAGTGATTGTTTTTTTCACCCGGACATAATTCCTATTTATATGAATATCTTAAAGATTTTGAGGAACTAGTTTCACATATTACCAGTTTACTCGACGATGTGATAATCAGCGCATTCAAAAGTGGATTGAAGTCACACCTAAAGAAAATGTTGAAGGTGTTGAATCTGCAAGGGTTAGGGAAACCAGCTCACATGTCGGTCTCGTTTGCGAGAGATTGGGGAACCAACTCACAAGTCGTATTGCAACTTCGGGACACTCCGCAATAGGTAATGTAAACCCTAAGATTATTCAAGGAAATCAGACGATTCAGATGGAATTCCAGAATTTCGTGGACCACCTCAGCGGGGATATTACAGAAGGTTAACAGATGTAGAGGCTGAAGATAAACGCAACAAAAGGCTTTGTTTCAGGTGCGATGAGAGATACTCACAATCACTGGTGCAAGCATAAGGAGTTACAAGTATTTTTGGTAAACGATGTGCGAGGAAAAGGGACAAAATCATCAAAATGAACAAGCTAGAAGACGAGATTGGTGAGACTACTGAGCTAGCTGGCCGAATTATCTTTAAATTTTGTCGTGGGCATATCATCGCCAACGACGTTGAAGTCATTTGGGAACAAGAAGTTGTAGTCATGGTCAATAGTGGTGCGACACACAACTCATTGCTGAAAATCTAGTACAATGTCTGGAATAAAAGCAGAGATGACGAAGCAATATGGGGTATCCTTGGGCACGAAATTGACTGTGAGGACTATGGGAATGTGTAGAGCTGTCCAAATACAGATCCAAGAGACTTGGGTTATGTGTGATTGCTTACCCCTTTAGCTAGGAAGTGCAGATGTAATATTGGAAGTACAATGGTTGCAGACATTGGGTTAAATTCAATTTGATTTATGTAAGTTGGAGATGTCATACCATCTTGAAGGAGTGGATCTTACATTAAGGGGTGATCCCACTCTCCAAAATGCGCTGGTCACCTTTAAACATTTAATCAAACCAATGCACAAGGAGGAACAAGGATTTTGGGTTGAAGTGTTGAGTCTCAATAAGAAAGAGGACAAACCAACTCATATTCCAGCGATGATTGAGGAGATATTAGCATATTTTGAGGAGGTGTTTGTTGAACCTGTAGGGAGACCTCCTGCAAGGGGACATGACCATAATATTTTACTAAAAAAGGGTGTCAGACCTGTGAGTGTAAGACCATATAGATACCCATATGCTAACAAGGAAGAGATAGAGAAACTAATGAAGGAAATGTTGGCGGCAGGGATCATACAATCCGGCCAGAGTCTATTTTCAAGTCTTGTCCTATTGGTGAAGAAAAAAGATGGAAGTTGGAAGTTTTTGGTCGATTATAGAGCTTTAAACATAGTCACCATACCAGATAATTTTCCTATTCCTATGATTGATCAATTCTTGGATGAACTTTATGGTGCTGCATGATTTTCTAAGCTTGATTTACGAGCTGATTATCATCAAATTTTGATGAGAAAAGAAGATGTTAATAAATCTGCCTTCAGAACACATGATGGGCAATATGAGCTTTTGGTGATGCGCTTTGGTTTAACTAACGCTCCAGCTACATTCCAAGCTCTTATGAATGAAGTTTTTCAGTCATTTTTGTGGAAGTTTGTGTTAGTTTTCTTTGATGATATCTTGGTGTTCAGCAAAACTCTTCAGGATCATCAATACCATCTGCATCAAGTTCTTCTCTTGCTTCAGAAACAACAATTATTTGCTAACCTTAAGAAGTGTTCTTTCATTCTAAGGTTGTGGAGTACTTGGGTCACTTGATCTCAACGGAAGGAGTAGCCATTGATCCGAAGAAGACTAAGGCAATGAGTAATTGGCCTTCTCCAAGAACTGTCTGTTGAGTTGCTAAATCGGGGATAGAAGCGTGTTTTACAATCCAGTTTAAAGATCTAGTCATGTTCAAAAATAGTTTTATTGGTTTCAACGAAGAACAAAAATTAGAAATGATTCCATATTACCTTTTTCGCTGAATTTGACGATAAACGGATGTTAGACTTGATTCTACAAGTCATCTACTCATATCATGGCCGAGATTGGGATCTGCTATCAACCTTTGGTACGGATTCTGTCGGGAAGGAAAACTGTTTCGTTCTTCGTTTTTCTCTGATGGTTTCTGGTTTCGATTTGCGTGAAATGAAATCGTTAATGAAAAAATGGTTTTCGTCGTATATATATTACTGAACTTTTCAATAATTACAATTTGATCCCTCAACTATTCTATATTACATAACAGGCATTATACTTTCAATCTCCCACTTGCATTTACGTAATATCTCAAATAATTGAAGTACATGTATCTCTATACATATACTTGCCCGTACATCTAATGTACTAACCCCAAAAGAGAACCAAGAACAATTATATTCTTCGGTGCTAGCGGATAAATATTATTGCATTCCATACTGATTGTCTAACAATCACAAGCAGATACCGATACACTCGTATGTGTGTGACCTCGTAGGTTCATCACTAAACCGGTAGCCAATTAGTCTCCACTAATTAACTAATCGAGGTTGGCATCTAGCAACACTCCTCGACGACCGGATAGCGAGAAACAACATCCTTACTCATTTGAGTAACAATCTTACCCAAAACGAACCAGGGTGAAGTTGACGTTAGTATTTCCTTCTATATTTACAGCTCCGGATGCATCCTAGGCATGGTAATAACTGTTAGCCTTACGGATCATCAACTATGTGTCATGTCAATCACAAATGACTGATGAATGAACCTAAGAAACACCTTTCTTCATTCTGTACTCTGGTCAGAGATTTGTACAATCATTGTGATTACTGACAACATACAGCTCAAACTCTTACCAAGAGTTTACGGATCTCATCTTGATCAGTCACCAACTATGCAAATATCTAATTATTCCCAATATCTATTCAACTAGTACTCTAAGATACTAGGTGTCCAGAATCAAAGAATAATAGATAGAATGCTAGTTACTATGTTGATCTCAGATCTAAGGAAAACTAACAATCTAACTATCTGGAGAAATCTTAATGACAGTTCATTGGTGATTTAACCATTAAGCATTTCTCCTTTAAGGTCAGTTCAGTGATCACATCATTATGTGTATCATCCACATATGTGATTTAGTAAAAGAGATCCACTAATTTTTATCAACATTGAAACTTATCACATATATGTTTTTCTTTCCGAATCACTATAGTCCGGATAGTGATCTTATGAACAAGAACATTTCAGATTAAGTTATAGCAAAAACTTGACTCTCTTTATTATGATCTCTATCATAACGTCAAGTTTCAGATTTAATCTTGGAATCTATCATACACTTATGAAATTCATCAAATAAAAAATAATGCCATATATTATTAAATAAAATCGATGTCCAAAATTATACAACTCGCTACTAGTCTATAAACTAATCCCAGCTCGTCATCTCTCTCAATCTGATCCTCAACTTATGCTTGTCAAACTCCTTTGACCCAAGCGCCTTCGTGAACGGATCTGATGTGGTTTCCTTTCCATCCACCTTTTTGATTTACACGTACCCACGCATGATGATCTCTCGTATCAGGTGATACTTCCGCAGAACATGTTTCGATTTCTGATGAGACCTTGGTTCCTTCGCCTAAGCAATAGTTCTGGTGTTATCACGCAATAAAGGAACCGCTTCCTTTATCGAAGGCACCACACCAAGTTCATCTATGAACTTTCTCATCCAAAACGCTTTTTAACTACTTCACAAGCCGCTATATATTCTGCTTCAGTCACCGAATCAACTATAGTAGCCTGCTTGGAACTTTTCCAACTTACTGCGCCTCCATGCAGAGAAAACACATAGCCTGAAATGGATTGACTGTCATCCTTGTCTATCGAGAAACTCGCATCAGTAAATCCTTCTAACTCGAAGTTAGAATTACCATAAATGAGGAACTGGTCCTTAGTCCTTCTCAAGTACTTAAGGATGTTCTTAACAACCTTCCAGTGTTCCTCACCAGGATCTGTCTGATATCTACTCACTACACTTAGTGCGTAGGCTATGTCAGGCCTAGTACACGTCATGGAGTACATGATGGGTCCCACTGCGCTAGCGTAGGGGAGCCCACTCATGCGCTCTCTTTCCTCCGAGGTCTTAGGACAATCCTCTCTAGAAAGAGAAATTCCAGTGTCTATCGGTAGATAGCTCTTCTTGGAACTTTCCATGTTGTATCGTCTCGCGATACTGTCAATGTACTGGGATTGTGACAATCCAAGCAACCTCTTCGATTTATCCCTATAGATGTTTATTCCTAGAATATAGGCTGCTTCTCTTAAATCCTTCATGGAGAACTGATCAAAAACCATGACTTAGTCTCTTGCAACGCAGGAATGTCATTCCCTTTGAGCAACATGTCATTCACATAAAGCATAAGGAATACAACCGTGCTCTCACTAAACTTCTTGTACACGCAAGGTTCTTCATCACATCTAACAAAGTTGAAATTTTTAACCGCCTTGTTAAAGCGAATGTTTTAGCTTCGATAAGCTTGCTTCAGTCCATAAATGGACATTTGAAGCTTGCATACCATATGACTTTGAGTTGGCAACGTGAAATCCTAAGGTTGAGCCATGAAAACCTCTTCCTGGAGCTCTCCGTTAAGGAAAGTTTTTTCATGTCCATTTGTCAAATCTCATAGTCATAGTATGCCGCTATCGCAAGCAGAATCCGAATAGACTTGAGCATTGCCACAGGGAAGAACGTTTCTTCATAGTCAATCCCTTCTCGTTGACTATACCCCTTGGCAACTAGACGAGCTTTATAGGTCTCTACTTGCCCATCTGCTCCAATCTTCCTCTTGTAAACCTATTTACAACCAATCGGTCTAGAAGTCTCTGAAGGATCAACCAAAGTCCATACTTCATTGATCTTCATATATTCCATCTCGGATTTCATGGCTTTCCACCATTTCTCTGAATCTGGACCTTGTATAGCTTCTTGGAAAGTCAACAGATCGTCATCTCTATGACTGATCACGTCATCTTGCACCATCAGATTAAGTCTTTCAGGTGCACGTCGAGAACTTGTTGACCTTCTCAAAGAAGCCAGTGTAGCATGTCCAACCTACACTTGGATATCTTGTTGGACTTGTTCCTGAACAGGTTCTTGAACTAGTTCCTGAACTTGTTCTTGAACGAGCGCTGTCACTTCAACATTTGAAGATGAAGCCCCGTAGCCTAACAACATATCACCCAGCCAAGATCGCTCATTCGACATCTCATGTCCCTGAGCTTGTGTTGGTTTGTTGGGTTCTTGAATTTCGTCAAGAACTATTCTCCACCATGAATTCCTTCCTCAAGGAACTCCCTTTCAAGAAAGGTTGCAGTTCTAGCCACAAACACTTTGTGCTCAGACGGGTGGTAGAAATAATATCCCATAGTTTCCTTGGGATAACCTACGAATCTACACCTATCAGACCTAGCATCTAGCTTGTCTGGATGAAGTCTCTTGATGAAGGTTAGGTTTCTGTCCTTAATGTGTCTCAGGTTAGGTTTCTGTCCTTTCCATATCTCATATGGAGTCTTAGAGACCACTTTAGGGGAACTTTGTTTAAAATGTATGCAGCTGCTTCTAAAGCATAACCCCACAGGTTGATTGGAAGATCCGTGAACCCCATCATGGATTGGACCATATCTAATAAAGTCTGATTTCTCCTTTTGGACACACCATTTTTCCAGGAGAAGTCCACTGAGACAAAATCTCATTTTGCCTTTGATAATCAACAAACTCATGACTAAGATATTTCACACCCCGGTCTGATCTCAACACTTTGATACGCTTTCCGGTTTGTTTCTCCACTTCATTGTGGAATCTCTTGAACATTACAAAAGATTCGGATTTGTGTTTCATCAAGAACACAAAACCATATCTCGACATATCATCAGTGAACGTGATGAAATATGAATATCCACCCTTGGGTTGAACTCTCGTAGGTCCACATACATCAGTATGTATGAGTCCTAGAAGTTTTGTAGCTCTCTCTCTGGTTCCACTAAACGAAGATTTGGTCATCTTACCAGTGAGACAAAACTTACAAATTGCATAAGATTCATAATCAAAATGGCCTAGAAGGTCATCTTTATGCAACCTGTTGATCCTCTTCTCACCGATGTGACCAAATCTACAATGCCAAAGATACGTTCGTCTTTGACGATCATCTACCTTTCTCTTTTGGCACGAAACATGCATGTTAATTAAATCAACATTAGAATCAGGTAAGATATAAATTCCTTGTTGTAAATAACCATTCACACATAATTCATCACCATGATAATTAGAGAAAATGTTATTACTGAAAACTATTCGAAATCCACGTCTATCAAGCATAGAAATAGAAATTATGTCCGAAACAAACTTCGAAACATAGTAACAGTCGTCTAACAACAAAGTCTTGCCCGTAGGCATTACAAGGGGAATCGATCCTACGGCTATAGCAGTAACACTTGCGTCATTTCCAACCTTGAGACTAAATTCTCCCTTCTTGAACCTCATACTGATCCTTAGCCCCTGCAACATGTTGCAGATGTTGAAACTGCTACTGGTATCTAATACCCATCTAGATGAATCAAAGTAGTCAAGGAAACCATGAAAACAATTTCATGGAAGTCTTACCTTGTTTCTTGCCCTTGAGAGACTGTAGTTATTCCTTGCAGTTCCTCTTCCAATGTTCTTTCTTCATGCAGAAGAAACACTTAGCATCTGATTGGTCGGCCTTGTCAGCATTGCCCTTTGCCCTGGTCACACCAGTCTTAGGCGCGCTCTGCCTGGTCCTAGGCCTTTTCTTGCCATTCCTCTTCTGCTTAGAGGATTGCCCAACCATCAGAACATATCCTTATCTCCTCTTCCCGACGGACATCTGCTTCTCATACTCAGTGAGCATGTTGTGCATCTCATGCAACTCAAAATCCAACTTGTTCATGTTGTAGTTGACCACGAACGGGGAGAAGGAGTCCGGAAGTGAATGCAGGATCATCTCCTGCTGCATCTCCTTGCAGAAGGTGCACCCTAGCTTCTCAAGTTGTTCTATCAGACTAATCATACGTAGAACATGGGGTCCCACAAGAGAGCCCGCACTCACAGCAGACTTAAACAAATTCCTCGACAACTTGGACCTTGTCGTGCGACTCTGTTCACCGAATATCTTCTTAAGATGCTCCACGATCTGCTTGGCATCCATATACTCATGCTGATTGTGGAGTTCGCCACTCATTGACGCCAAGATGAGGCATTTCATAGTGATGCACTTCTCCTCATACTGGGTGAAGTCACTGAAAGCCTCATCATTTGCTAGATCTGGTATTGGAGGAGCTGGCTTGTCGATCACATCGATCAGTTTCTCATGAGTCAGCACCAGACGTAAGTTGCATTGCCATTCGTTGAAGTTTTCTTCAACAAGCTTGTTGGTCTCGAGAATTGGACACAAGTTGTATTGAGTCATCCTCAAGAGATCTGAAAACAAAGGAAAATTAAACACCAGAGAGTTAGACATCTTAAATATCATAAAGACATGGACTTCATCTAAATGATATGTTCGTTAATAAATGCTACAATAACATCAGAAATCTTATTTCTCATTAGCATTAATCTATAATTATATGCATGAGCCCCTTGGTAGTCAAGACGTTTACCAAACATATAAAATAGATTCTTTACAAATTTTATCCTAATAAAATTTGTAGTGAATTAAAACGCGGCTCTATATCACATAGTCACCTAGTAGTCAGATCGTTCCTATTGATATAACTGACTTCATCTTTCAACTCATGGTCGGGTAACAAATAAATTCATGTCCTCCGAGTAGTCTAGGTGTCTACAAGAACTAATTGTTCCCTCCCACTAGACATCTAATGTCATAGACGTATGAATCAAATCCTTGAACTACATGCCTTCTGGTAGTCAGGCCGTACCATGTAAACAAGAGTCTATTCATACATCTAAGACGAAGGAAAAGTCTAACGATAAACAATTTATCATTTTAGAACTCAATTATGGGTTTTGATTTTTTTTCGGAACTACATGACCCGTGCGTGTTGTCAAATTAGCGCACGCGGGTTGCGTTTCTAGAAATTATCGTGCGAGCGAATTTGCTACGCACGCCCGCTCGGGCTGGCAAGGAGCGCTCGATCGGGCTGGCGAGGAGTGCCCGCTCGGACTGGCAAGGAGCACCCCTCGTGCTCGTGAGGAGCGCCCGCTCGGGCTCGCAAGGAGCCTGCTCGGGCTAGGGTTTCTGAAACCCGCCCGCGGTGCCACCTTAACCATCGCCCGCCTAGGCTCGCTCGGATCGCCCATTCAGGCTCGGGCTAGGGTTTATAAAATGTTTTCACCTGCGCCGTTTGCCGAATTCATCGCTGCTTGCCCGACCGCACTCGTCGCCGCTCTCACCGCCTGTCGCTCAGAGCCTCCTGCCCTCTTGACTGCCGACCACGCCTGCACTGGGCACCTTCCACGTCGGGCGCTTGCGTGCCGCTCACTCGCGATCACATCGCTCGCGTAGCGATCGCACAAATGTCGCACGTGCGCCCATCATCGGAGTGCCTGCAGCGGCGCCGTCTCTTCGCCAGCAACCTGCGACCCTCGCTTGGCCGGCTCGGGTTTCGGCCGCTGCCCGGGTTCCGTTCAGCCGTGCGTGAGAAGGGAGGCGTCCGTGCGTTTCTTCGCGCGCACGCCTCGCCTGCCGCCAGTGATGGATTTTGATCCGTTTTTCACAAAAAAAAAATGAAAACTAATCTAGAACAGACGATCAGAAGCTCTGATGCCACTATTGGGTGGTTGCTAAATCGAGTGTGGAAGCGTGTTTTACATCCCAGTTTACAGATCTAGTCATGATTAACAATAGTTTTATTGGTTTCAACGAAGAACAAAATTAGGAAAGATTCCATATTACCTTTTTTGCTGAGTTTGACGATAAATGGAAGTTAGACTTGATTATGCAAATCCTCTACTCGTATCCACGCCGAGATTGGGATCTGTTATCAACCTTGGTGCGGATTCTATCGGGACCGAAAACTGTTTCGTTCTTTGTTTTTCTCTGATTGTTTGTGGTTTCATTTGCATGAAATGAAATCGTTCATGAAAAATTGTTTTCTTCGTATATATATTATTGAACTTTTCAATAATTACAATTTCACTACTAGAAAATTCAAGATTAGGGACGGAATTTGGGGACCGACATTTCCGTCCCTAAATTTAGGAACGGATTATACACGGTTTAGGGACGGAAAATGAAATTCGTCCCTAATCCGTCCCCAAATTTTGGTACAGAAGAGTCGTGCTTAATTCGTCCCTAAATGCGGACCAATTAGGGACGGAATAGTAAGTCGTCCCTAAATTGGAGACGGCAGGTCATCCGTCTCCAAATTTGGAGACGGGCAGGTCATCTGTCTCCAAATTTGGAGACGGGCAGGTCATCCGTCTCCAAATTTTGAGACGGATTTGAGACCGTCCCTAAATTTAGGACTTTGAAAACCGTTTTAGGGACGGTTTCAGGACGTTTTTTCGGAAAATTAATCTCTTAGTCCCTAATCCGTCCCTAATTCGTGTATAAATAATCTATTTAAGCCCTCAACCATTGAGTCGTTTTTCATAAGCAACTCTCATATTTTTCAGCCCATATCTTCTATAGTGTTTGCGATATAATGGCATCTTCATCAAGATCGAACATTTTCGATTCTAGACAATGGATCTATAGAAGAATTGATCCATAATCTCAAAGCGTATCGAAAGAGTTTATAGAAGGCGTCACACAGTTTATGACAATGGCGACGAATCAACAAGTTTACAAAGAAACGGGTACGTTGGTTTGTCCATGTGTGAAATGCAAGAATGAAAAATTTGTTAATGAGAGAACTGTTTGGAAGCATCTTTATTTAAGAGGATTTACCCTGAATTATTTCATATGGTTATGTCCTGGAGAAAAATTTGCACCACGACCTAGTAATGTTGTGGAAAACTTTAGTAGGGGCACTATACATCATGATGAATTTGAGTCTTCTCAAGATGTATAAATGAACCCTTATGTGGAAATGGTGCAAAATGTATTCCGTGAAAGAAACAAAAATATTGAAGAAGATCCGAATGAAGAAGCAAAAAGTTTTTTTGAAATGCTAGAAAGTGCTAGGAATCCACTTTATGATGGTTGTAGGAGTGGTTTATCACAGTTATCTCTGTCTGCACGTTTGATGAATTTGAAGACTGAAAATAATTTGTCTGAGAATTGCATGGATTCGATATTGCAATTAGTAAGAGATTATTTGCCAGAAGATAATAATGCAGTAGACTCCTATTATGAGACAAAGAAGATGATGCGATCTTTGGGTTTATTGCCATATCAAAAGATTGATGTTTGTCAAGACAATTGCATGATTTTTTGGAGAGAGACATCGGAGATGAGTAATTGTCTATTTTGTGGAAAAGATCGGTTTTATTTAACAAAGAATGGAAAATCGGTTCCATATCGTCGTATGTGGTACTTACCAATTACAGACAGATTAAAAAGATTGTATCAATCTGTGGAGACCGCAAGCGACATGAGATGGCATGCTGAGCATTCAAGTCAGGAAGGAGAGATGTGTCATCCCTCAGATGGTGAGGCGTGGAAACACTTTAACAAGGTATACCCTGATTTTGCGGCTGAGAGTCGAAATGTCTATTTAGGTCTTTGTACCGATGGTTTTAATCCATTTGGGATGTCTGGAAAGAATTATTCATTGTGGCCAGTTATAGTGACACCTTACAACTTACCACCGGATATGTGTATGAAACGGGAATTTTTGTTCTTGACAATAATGATTCCTGGGCTTAATCATCCGAAAAGAAGTTTGGATATATTTCTTCAACTACTTATTGAAGAATTAAAAGAATTATGGGATGGAGTTCAAGCGTACGATGTCTCGAGGCGACAAAATTTTATGTTACGAGGTGCTCTCATGTGGACAATAAGTGATTTTCTAGCTTATAGTATGTTATCTGGATGGACAACGCATGGTCGATTGGCTTGTCCATATTGCATGGAGGAAACAGATGCTTTTCAGTTGAAACATGGAAGAAAGACGAGTTGGTTTGATTGTCATCGTCATTTTCTTCCTGTTGATGATGCATTACGGCGCAACAAGAGAAATTTCAAAAGGAATGTAGTTATGCGGAAATCTCCTCCTCCAATTTTGACCGGCGAAGAGATTTTGTATGAACAACTTCTTGCTTTGGGTATTCCGAGGAGCATAGATTGCGGAGGAAGAATCATCCGAGAATTGGTGGTTATGAAATTACACATAACTTGTACAAGAAGAGCATATTTTGGGGTTTGTCGTATCGGAAAAATCTGAAACTTCGACATAATCTTGATGTGATGCACATAGAGAAGAATTTTTTCGATAACATCATCAATACAGTACTGAATGTCACGGGGAAGAAGAAAGACAATATTAAATCACACAAGGATCTAGAAGAGTATTGCTCACGAAGGGAGTTACATATAAGTGACGACAGTAAAGCGCCAGTCTCGATATTTAGATTGTCAAATGATACGAAATATAAATTGTTGAAATGGTTGAAAGAAGATGTGAAATTCCCCGATGGCTATGCGTCTAACATTGGAAGGTGCGGTGACATTCAAGGAGGAAAGTTATTAGGGATGAAAAGTCACGATTGTCATGTATTCATACAAAGATTACTTCAGATCAAGTACAGCATGACGATCCACATATATACGAGGAACCAACAGTGGAAGAAATTTTAGCAATGGATGAAGAGCGACGGAAGCTTCCTCTT
>CM071873.1:33003747-33028004 GCA_036759665.1 Gynandropsis gynandra | reverse complement strand
GGTAAAACGAGAAACCGCCCTCAGTCCGAGGAAAGTGGCAACCTTTCATCTCATTTCCGACATTCCAATTCAGGATATGATAATTACCTGAATCCAAATTTCTTCCGAAACACTGGATCGACACAATCGGGGCAATATATGTCGTATTATCCGCAAATGCAACCACCGCCAGATCAAGTACTGCATCACGATCGGATATATACGAGGAACCAACAGTGGAAAAAATTTTAGCAATGGATGAAGAGCGACGGAAGCTTCCTCTTATAGACCCTGATCGAAAAAGCGGCGGACTATGGTACGTATACTCAATTTTAAATCTCAATTATAAATAGTTAACTAAATGTTAATTTATCTGTCATTGTGATTTGTAGGTTTGGCTTTAATCAACTTAATCGTCACATAACAGCTACGATAACAACGGATTATGATCGGCTTTGTTGCAATTGGACACATACCGATCCAGATATTAAGCAACGATGGTGGAAATCATTTCTGGTATGTTTTAAACAATTTTTAATTTTATCAAGTAATTTAAATTCAATTTAATTATAATAAGCTTATTATTATTGCAGCAAAAATTTTATTGGAATCCCGCCCTTACCGGACTAGTAAAGTCCGAATTTGAAAGAAATGCGGCTTTGCGTCTCAAGTCTATCGTAGGTAAATGTCACGCAACCCGATATACAAAAGGAAGACCCAAGTGGATGGCAGAAGATATTTGGGATCAGATGTGCACATATTGGGATTCTCCAGAATTTAAGGCAAAGAGCGAGCGAGCAAGTAAATCTCGGCGTTCTGATAGAGTAGGATACGGGATAAGCGTACACACGGCAGGGTATCGTTCTTTTACGGAAGTATACGAAGATCTGGTAAGCTTTAGTCAATTTTTATGCATTTATATAAAATTAAGATTTCATTAAACTATGTCTTTTTTATTTTTTTCAGGCGATAGAGAAGGGATCCGAACCATCGTATCTAGAATTGTTGGAACGTACGCACGTTAAGAAGTCAGATGGTTCGTGGGTGGATCCTAAGGAGAAAAGCGTTTACGATGAAATTGAAAACATGGCAGCGGAGCGAGTATCGCAAATTCCCCCGAGAGAAGACGGCTCACAAACTACTCTTAGTCAGGAAAAGTACGAGTTGTATATCGGGTAATAATGACATTCTACTATGATCTAATTTCACTATTTATAAATGTTATTAATTCTCGATATTTGTTTTGCAGCAAGTTATGCCATACAAAGGTCGTATTTTCGGACTTGGAGCAATGGCCTCAAAACATTCAACTTCATCCAAAGGTAAAGAAAAAGTATCGGATTACGAGCTCCGACATCAAATATCCGAAAGGTTCCAAGAATCCGACAAGCGGGTTGAACAAGCACTAAAGGAGGCTGAACTATCAAGAAAGCATGCTGAACGATCAGATAGGCGTATGGATAAGCTTCTGCGCATGATGAAAGCGCAAATGCCTAACATCGATTGGGATGCAGTTCAAAGCAGTGATTCCGACCACGACTAATCGGAACGGCTTAGGATTATATGTAATCGGAATGTTGGTTATATGTATGGTTTGTAATTTTTTATGTACTAATATTTATCTTTTAATGTAATCGAACTTTCTAAAATTTTATTTTTTTATATTTTAAAAAAAAATTAGGGACGGCAAATATTGCCTGTCTCTAAATTTAGCGACGGGCTATGCTGTCCCTAAATTTGGAGACAGGCTACTTACGTCTCCAAATTTGGAGACGGGCGACTGCCGTCTCCAAATTTTAGAGACCGAAAACAACCCGTCCCCAATCCAGGGACGGATTGGGGACTACTTTTTCCGTCCCTAATTGGGGACGGATTGGGGACTGAAATTTCCGTCCCTAATTAGGAACGGATTGGGGACGGATAGCATTTGGAGTCGCGCGATTGGGTACTACCGCTGGTCCTCCCTAATCCGTCCCTAAATCTGTTTAGGGACGGATTAGGGACTGATTTTTCAGTCCCTAAAACCTGATTTTCTTGTAGTGTTTAACCCCTCAACTATTCTATATTACATAATAGGCATTATACTTTCACTATCAAGGAGTTAAGAGGTTTTTTTTTTGGGATTGACAGAGTATTATAGAAGGTTTGTAAGGAATTATGGGATTATAGCTTGAACTCTCACCGATTTATTGAAAAAGAAGTTGTTTGATGGTTTGGAGAAACAGAAAAGGCTTTTCGAGCATCGAAACATGCCATGACTTCAGCTCCAATCCTAATTTTACCGGACTTTGATGATGTATTTTTGGTGGAAACAGACGTTCAGACAATGGGTTAGGAACCATGTTGATGCAGAAGAAAAGACATTTGACTTATTTTAGCAGGAGTCTTACGTCTCGTGAAAAATGAAACCAGTATACGAGAGAGATTTGATGGCTATTGTTTTCGCAGTCCAGAAGTGGAGACATTATTTGTTAGACCAATTTACGGTATGCATTGATCAAAGGAGTCTGAAATTTTTGTTGGAATAAAAAGAGGTTAATTTTGAATATCATATATGGTTAACCAAGTTATTGGGATTCTATTTTGATATCATGTACAAACCTAAAAGAGATAACAATGTTGCTGATAGGTTATCTCCAATGCTATGTGAGCTCACGGTTCCTACCAAGGTATAGGTTCGTGAACTTAACAAGGAGATACTTTTACATATTACATTGGGAAAAATAAAGAGGAATTACAATCTCAGTAGAAAATTCACGAGGGGTACACTGTCTGTAATGGTCAGCTTCTCTATAAGGGAAAAATTATGGTACGAGAGGACTTTCAGTTCATTAAGTTGATCTTACATGAATTTCATGATTGTAATATGGGGGGATCACTCAGGAGTGTTGAATACATTGAAGAGGATATAAGCAATGTTTTATTGGAAAGGAATGAGAAAACAAATTCAGAGTTATATGGCTCAATGTCCGATTTGTCAAACTCAAAAATACTCAACTCTATCACCGGGTGGTTTATTATAACCCTTAGAGATTCTGACCTAGGTATGGGAGGATCTGTCCATGGATTTCATCGAAGGGTTATCTAAATCTGTAGGGTACAATGTAATACTAGTGGTGATGATTCGACACAATAAGTATTGTCATTTCTCCAATTGAAACATCAATTTACAGTGAAAGAAGTGGCTAAGCTCTTAATTAAAGAGATTGTCCGTCTACATGGTTTTCCGAAATCGATTGTGTCGGACAGGGACAAAATATTTTCGAGTGGATTTTGGAAGGAGTTGTTTAAGCTGTCCGGCACAAAGTTGTGATTCAACACTGCTTTTCACCCGCAGACCGATGAACAAATTAAGGTCGTAAATTGATGTTTAGAGACCTATCTGCGTTGTTTTGTAGGCTCACATCCGAGGAAATGGGAGACTTTTCTAGCCTGGGCGGAATTTTGGTTCATTCCACTTTTCACTCTTCTCTCCAGGCTACCCCATTTCAAGTAGTTTATGGTCGTGATCCTCCTTTTGTTATTCCGTTCGAGAAGGTATCTACTACTAATTTTGTTTTGGAACAGAAGCTGTTGGAACGAGAACACATGCTGGAACAAATTAAGCAAAACTTACAGAAGACTCAACAACGAATGAAGGTGATAAATGATGGGTCTCGAAAGGAGATCAGTTACGAAGAAGGCGATATGGTTTATCAGAAAATACGACTATCCATAGAAGAGTTTGGCCGGACGACCATTTCAAAAATTTGCAGCCCGATCTATGGTCCCTTTCATATCATATCTCGAGTGGGGCCGGTCGCTTACCGTTTGGAATTTCCTGTGGACTGTAAAATACATCTAGTCTTTCATGTTTTACAACTGAAAAAGGTTGCGGAAAACAATTTTCAAGGACAGCTGTTGGCATCCAATATCACTGGAGAGTTGGAGTTGATATTGGAACCAGAAACACTATGTAAAGCTAGATATAATTCGGGGGATAATTGGAGTTTCTTATTAAATAGAGAAATTTACTAGTTCATGATTCATCGTGGGTTATTGCTCGTGACCTGGCTCAACAATTTCTGGATTTCCAGTTTGAGGACAAGTTGCATCTTAAATGGGGAGGTATTGATGTACCATTTTCAGTATATATTCGTAGATGGAAGATGACAAAAGAGAAACGGAGCAATGCAGAGAAACATATGGCAGTAGGGAATGAGCAGAAGGTAAACATGGGGTGAAGTGAGGAGAACATCGTGTGGTTTTTAAGAGGGAAGAACGACGAGTAATCTTAGATTGAGTCAGTTTGTAATCTCAAATTCGGTTAGTTACAACAGTAGCATCTCAATTGTTGTAAGTGGCGTGTGTTGGAACTCACACGAGATTTATCCAAATTGTTCATTTCTTTTGAATCAATACAATCGGTCAGTTCTTCCTAGAATTCCTATCACACATATTCCCGTCTAATACATGGTCCTGAGCATAAAACTGTATGAACAAAACGACCAGGAGAAATGGGATTCTCAGAAAGGTACTGACTAAGGCGGCATCAGCATCAGCGAATTACCAAAATTTACAACTTTTGCTTACTTCTTATGACTCTTTTTCCTTGGACAATGTCCACGGGAGCCTGCTTATGACGCTTTCGTCCACTAATTTGTAGTGATGAGAGAACTGCCGATGGATCATCCCGCAGCACTTGTCGACATGGTTTTGAAATTTGCTATACAGTGCGGGTATGGTCACAGATAGGATGGTTCCTGGCACACCATCAAAATCATTTTGAATGATGTTAAGCATGTTTCGTTTCACATATAACATGAAAATACCACCAACTACACTAATACACAGAGTTCAAGCAAGATATTGAAGTTATTCAATAGTGAGCTTCATGTTCATGCCCAAGATTTGTCTCAACTGTCAAAACTACTTGAAATAATAGATACATCTGTTTAAAGGGAAAAAGGTTCAAAACCCAGCTTGAAAATTCAAGAATATCATCATCATGCAGCTTGAAATCATTACATTTTACAATATACGATACATGTAACATAAGGATTGAATATCTGAAGGTGTTGCAATGCATTTTCATTTGGCAGAGAGGGAAAAAGTAAAGTACCGATATAAACAAGCGTGAAGAAAGAAATATAGCTACCAACAGCAGAAAGAAGCCACAGGCAAATCACCACCTGCCACAGGAATATCGTCAGGCCAAAAACAAACAAAGACAGATAAATCTACTATGCACAGAGCCAGTTGTTTTTTCAAATCTAATACGGACAAGACTCACAGCAGAAGCGGATCATTCACGGTTGCATGCTTGTGCTTATATTATAGTCTTAATTAATAGAATCTCGATCAAAAAGAGTTGAGCATTCTTAAGATGTTCCATGAAAAGATGTATGTGTGTTGTCCATGAAAGCTTATCCATGCTAACCTTGAAGAAGAGTTTGAAATCATTGCCAACCGTGATATCGTGAGCCACGAGAAGCAAATTATTGACTTTAACACGAAATGATACAGCAGCACTGTTAACCATCTCCTCTGATAGTACAAGCTCTGGTAATGACTTTGGTTGTCTGCTTAAACATAAACGGGTGGATCGGTCAAATAAACAGCAAATGAAAAAGGAACTGATTCAATCACCCATGAGAAGAATATCGTAAAATTCGCATGGGTCGAGAGGCATTTCTTACTTATTCCTAAAAGCAGCAATCCGGGAATGAACAAATGATACTATGACCAAAATCAGCAAGATATCTGAACAGACGGATAAGAACAGCAATCCGGAAAGCTCAAATATAAACCATGCTACTGTTGATACGATGATAACACCCAGAGAATGACGGCGTCTCTTCCATAAGAGCAAATCAGCAGCTGCATTGATACACAAAACCAGACACTGAATCACTTGCAAGGACACTGAAACATTAGATCAATGAAAAGACTGAATCACTTTCAAGAGTGCCATAAGATTATCGAAAGCACAAAAGAAATTTAAAACTGCATCCCTTTACGCACAGAAACAAATGCATTCAAATTAAACCCATATATCTCGTTGAAGCTCAGGAGATAAAACAAGAATATGCAGGGACCAGCTTTTAGTACCAAACAGCAAGAGGTATTCAGATTTCAGTCATAGGTGAAAAATTCTCAGATTAAAGTTCTTAAATTCTTGCATTTCAAGTAATCCACAGTGAAAATGATTGATTATCAATCAACTTCGTTCTTCAGCAATCAATAACCCTAATCGTTCTCCAGACAAATCTGAACAGTAAGTGTCTCATGCTCATATTCAAGCACATGATCTAAGAGACTACCGCAACAAAATGCATCAACGTGTCTCCGCACCCTCCAAATTTCTCATTTTCAACACAAACCCATCATTCCTCCCTGTAGTAGCACATATATCAAACTCACAAACCAACCCCAGCACGCACATGGATTCATATTGAAACTGAGATTTCTCAAATGAAAAGAAATGAAATTTACCTTTGCCGCCGCCCATGAACTGATGAACCGTTACTTGCCGACCCAACAATCGGTAATCCGAAGGCGACCCCCCTTCGTTTCTTCCATCACAATCCCCTTCGACATCACTCGAGCCATCCATAGGAAAAAGAATATTCGAAATTCCTGCACCCAATTGCTAGAATATTACATATTTTGCGTCAAAAATCGATCTGGAATTCGCTATAACAGCGATCTAAAATTTCTGGGTACAGAGAAGGGCTTCGCTGGGTTTCGGAAGAAGGAAATCAAACGAATCTGAAAGTCATTGCGATAGGGTATGTGGAGATAATGTAGAAAGGCTGCGACTTTTACCGGAACATGCCATCAAAATTCAATATTAGAATTTCCCGGTCAACCTTGTTACTATAATTATTATCTCACACTATACTATATTTGATGTTAACAATTAGTACTTACGTGTATATATATATATATATATTATACTTATCCCATTATATATTTTATAAATATAAATAGATTAATAATCACACTATCGGAGACAATTACAAAAAGGGAAAGCTCCTATTTACCTTGCCTATTTTGTATTCATTTTATTTGTATTTTATATTTTGATCTTAATTCTATTTCCTCTTTATATTGTAAATTTTGTCTATATTCATCCGTTTAAATTCGATTAATATTTCAATTTTGATTCGATTTAGGGTCAATTTTGACCCGATTTAGACCTAATTTTAATCCGGTTTAGATCAATTTGGACTAGAATTTGAGTTCAATTTTGACCTGGTTTAAGCTCAATTTTGACCCGGTTTAAACTCAATTTTAACCATGATTTAGATCCAATTTTGATTTTCATCCAAATCCAATGCGAATCAATATGAAATTCAACAAAATTAAACTGAAATTTAAACAAAAATCGATTCTTATCGGTTTTGTTTGCTTTTTAACCCGAAATTGGTATGATTTTTACTCAAATTGTGAATAATTGGACTTAATTTTGATTTCCATACCATTAAAACCCGAATCGATATGAAATTCAATAAAATTAAACAGAATTTTAAACAAAAATCGATTCTTATCGGTATGTTCGATTTTGACCCGAAATTAGTATGATTTTGACTCGAATTAGGTACATTTGACCCAATTTTGATTTTCATCCAATTAAAACCCGAATCAATATGAAATTTAACAAAATTAAATCAAAATTTAAAATGAAATCAATTCTTATCAGTTTGTTCGATTTTTAACCCGAAATCGATATAATTTTGACTCGAATTTTGACACAATTTTGATGCAATTTTAAACGATTCGGATTTTAATCGAGTAAAAATCAAAATTGGATCAAGATTGAGTGCAATTTTGACCCAAATTCGGTACAGATTTAATTCGATTTTGATTTTCACTCGATTAAAAACCGAATCACTAAAAAATACACCGAAATTTTAGTTATGATATGACTAAATTTTGGTCATTCTAATAAACAAAAAATATATTTTGTTTAAATTTCAGATTAGTTCGGTTCAAATTTAATATTAATTCGGGTTTTAATCGGATTAATCGGTTTTAGTTCGGTTGAAATTTCATATTAATTCAGGTTTTATTGCGATTTAGGTGTAATTCGATAAGGATCAGTTTTTCTTTAATTAAGGTTTAGTTCGGTTAAAATTTCATATTGATTCAAATTTTATTCGGATAAAAATTAAAATTGGATCCAAATTTTGGTTAACGTTGGTTTCAAATTATGATCAAAATTAAGTATAAATCAAGTCAAAATTTGACCTAAATTCTAGTCAAATTGAACCTAAATTGGGTCAAAATTGAATCTAAACCGTGTCAAAATTGAGTATAAATCGGTTCAAAATTAATTTCGATTCGGGTTGGGTCGGTCGAAATTGGGTAAAAAATCGAATTCAAATAGGCAGAATTTTAAAACTTAAGGGGGGAAACATTAAAAAGAAATAAACAAAATAGACAAAAATGGGGGAGAAATAGGAGTTTTATCCTAAAAAAACGCCGAGATATAAATAAGGTGTACTTGTTAGTGGCTTTCAACGGATAAAATATTTGGAAATACCTTTGAATATTTGAAATTATCAATCGATAAAACTTACTAAAATTATTAATAAATGATAATTGATTTTTTTATAGTTTTAGTGGATACCAGTTAAAAAAATTAATTGATAATTTTAATGGATAATGATCGAAAAATCAATTAAAAATTATAAACTAATGTTAACTAAAAATGATTAAAATTATTCATGACAGTTAAAAACTATTAGTAGATGAAATTATTAATGACAGTTAAAAACCATAGTTTACTAATTAAAATTGTCAACTAGATTGATATTTTGTTAAAATATCGTAAAAGATGGAAAATAAACATAAAAAAAATTAACGAGCGTTTTGGCGTGTAATTAATATATCCAATGTTCAACAGTTGAAATCAATATATTAAAAGTACAAACTTCCTCTGCTTTCTCAGCGCTTCTCCTCTCTCAGCCCTCCACGTCATCCAAGTGCATTCATGTCGCCTTCTCTCCCACTCTCCCACGATCTCTTTTCTCTCTCCCAAGATCTCCTCACCTCAACATCCACCCTGCAAGAATTGGGCGTTTTATTGGTTTTCCGGAATACCGCAAGAATCTCCCACGCTACTCCTCATCCCGCTTTCAGCAGCTAGAGCGAGATTGCGTTGTTCCTGAGTTAATGGCATCGACAGCGTTAGCAGCTGAGATGTTGTGGTTCTTGGTGGCTTCGGTGGTGGCGGATGTGTTGCAGCAACATGGGAATCGCCTGTACCATCTCGATTCAGAGTCTCGCGGAGCTGAAGTGTCTGAGGTATTTGAATTAGATGTTGTTTTGCTTTCGATTTTGAGATCTGGGTTGTCTCAAAGTTTGCTATTCGTCTCATAGAGTTAGGGTTTCGATTGGTTTCTTTATCATCCGGCTTTCAGCAGCTGGAGCGAGATTGAGATGTTCCTGAGTTGATGGCGTCGACAGTGTTAGCAGCTGAGATGTTGTGGTTCTCGGTGGCTTTGGTGGTGGCGGATGTGTTGCAGCAACATGGGAATCGCCTGTGCCATCTCGATTCAGAGTCTCGCGGAGCTTAAGTGTCTGAGGTATTTGAATCAGATATTGTTTTGCTTTCGATTTTGAGATCTGGGTTGTCTCAAAGTTTGCTATTTGTCTCATAGAGTTAGGGTTTCGATTGGTTTCTTTATCATGTCGAATCGTCTCGAGATGGCACATGCGATTGGTTTCTGTATTACAAAGTGCCTTTTACAGGCGCTGCTTGGTATCACGTCGAATCGTCTCGAGATGGCACATGCGATTGGTTTCTTTATTACAAAGTGTCTTTTCTGTATTACAGGCGCTGCTTTAGGGAACTGCCTTTTCATTGCCTTCGAACGACCGACATGCTCTCAAGGGGTCTTCTTCCTCCGCGCGTCATGGCTCCTGCGCAGCCAACCAGGGACATTTTGAGACCTTGGTATGAACCCTAATTTGGCTTTTGTATTCTGAAATGTGTTTTTTGTGGTTGTCCTGCAAGACTTGTCTCCCTTTTGGGATATTTTCCTGAATGGTAAGGTTAATGGAGCTATAGAATCATGTCGGCGTGAAGATCAATGGGTGATGTCTAAGCATTTCAGGAAATAATTCAATTTTCTCATCTGCTCATTGCAAAGCATTTGGATCCGGAAGAATGTGCTTGGGCATATGGTATGAATATCTTTGATCTACGAGCTTGGAGGAAGCCAAATATCAGAGAAACATATCACTCTTGGCTTAAATAGGTAATGCAATCATGATTTATTCTTTTGCGATGACAAGACAAACACAGCTTGAGGTTCATATCTGTTTTCATTTTCAGCTTGCGCTTCATATATTGTTACCAATGTTTCGCCTCCACAAGCACCATGTTCTTATTTTGAGTTTCCATAGCTTCGTCGATTCCGGTAACCTCTACTTATCCGCCTCCTGGGGGCCATTCAGTGGGAGCAGCATGTCCGGAGTTCCGCGCAAATCCACCACTCCGACGGAATGTCCGTTCTCGTCACCGGAGAAGCCGGCTTCGTCGGAAGCCATGTATCCCTCCCGTTGAAAAAGAGAGGCGCCGGTTTCGTCGGACTCGACAACTTCAACAGCTATTACGTGGTGGACATGCCCGGCAACGGAGATGAAGATGAAGAAAACAAATGGTGAGCCATCTGCTGGGAATACCGAGAGGCTCTCTTCTCTCCCACCATTATGGTTTCATTTTGTTTCGAAATTTGCTGGAAAACGGTGTTTCTGATGTTGGTTTTGCCTAATCTTTCATGGGTCTGCGATGATTTGTTGGTCTGTTTTGTTTCGATTTTTTTTACTGTAAATAGAAACTCACGGCCTTGAAGAAGGCCTATGCCGACGCGATTCTGATTACGTCGAAGGAAGCGGCGGTGCGTGTTGTGGTTTCTGAGACGAATGCGCGTGGGTATCAGCAAGAACTGGTTGCCGTCAGAGATGAAGCTCTGTGTACCTTGCTTTGGCTGAAAGAGATGTTAGATTCCAAGGTATATTGTAGTACAAAATAGTTTTGAGTTTGCAGTTTGGTTGTTTTATTTCTAAAATTCTCTTTGTTGATGCTAAGTGTTGTCTGAATTAGTCTCTTGGGAAACTCGGTTGTTGCGGATTCCTTCTCTATCATTATTGAATTCGAGCTCATCCTCTGCTTTAGGTTGTTACTTCCTTATGTCAATGGCTCATGTGATCATTGTTTTGAGGCTTTGCTTTTGCTCCATATGGTTTTATGTGGGGAATGTGATGTAGACATCTTTGATTTTTGAAATGTAATTAGAAAATCTTCTGGCATTCCAATGTGGTTTAGTGTTGTTGCTCCACACTGTTTTTTCCTTTCTTTTTTTCTTTTTGCTGTAAGGGAGCTGAAACTAGACGGGTGCCATGGATTCATTCTCCTAAATTGTCCATTAGAATAAGATTGTGTTGTTCCGTTCATTCTTATTGTTCATAAACATAACCAACGGTTTTGGTCAGTCCATGAGTATCCTCATTTGTGGTATTTGGTTTGATGATCCTCTATAAATTGGTTCTCAAAGTTGCAATCTTTCTCAAAAGTTGCAATCTTTCTGAAACCCGAACCTAGGTTTGTTTTATGGTAACCGGTGCTTGATCTCGGCTGGTTGTTACTCTGCAGTTTCATCCACTTTCATCGTGGATTCGTAGACTATAGGGCTCTATGAACTATTTTCTACTTCATTGGAATGAATGATCTTAATTCATATGGTCTTCGTGGAATCTTCTGATTTCTCCAGTTGTTTGTAGGTTGAGGCGAAGAAGGCAGTTCCAAGAGATGATTAAACAATGTTGAACAAAAGCAACAGCAGTATTCAAGGATGGTCGAGTCCTACAAACACCAAAAATATATTCGTAGGAGGCTTAGCCTCATCCGTGACAGAAGCAGAGTTCAAGAGATACTTTGCTCAGTTTGGGACGATCACAGACGTGGTGGTGATGTATGACCACAGAACTCAGCGTCCAAGAGCCTTTGGGTTCATCACATACGATTCGTAGGATGCTGTGGACCAAGTACTGCACAGGACTTTCCATGAGCTTAATGGTAAGATTGTGGAGGTCAAACTGGTTGTGCCTAAGGAGATGTCTCCCAGCCCTGACAGGAACCAAATGAACCTAAATAACTTGGGGAGCAGTAGAATCAGCGACTACACTCAAGAATTTAATCCACACACGACTCTAATCATTGGCTATGAAGTAAAACCTGCGCCAGTTAATAGGTCTGGATTCTCCCCTTTCGGCCACAGATACGGAATGGAGCTGAATTTGGAGGCAATAGGTCTGGATTCTCCCCTTTCGGCCACAGATACGGAATGGAGCTGAATTTGGAGGCAAATACAAAGCAGAATTATGTTGCTGGGTTGGAGGGGGGTTTGGGCGGCCATATAGCCCTGCATACTCAGCAAGTGTAGGTAGGTAAGGTAATGGTGGTGGAGGAAAGAGTTTGAATGAGAATGCAAGAAGGGATCTGGTGGGCAGCATTGGAGAGAAATGGGGATCAACAGGTAGAAGCAATGGCGGAGGTACGTTAACAAAATGAATTTTTTATAATTGAATTATTGAATTATCGTTATTATTTAATTATTGAATTTTTTATTTTATTATTGAATTATAATAATTATATTTTACAATATTTTACATTTCAACAAAAGTTCACATATTGGCCATTTTTTTAAAGATCGAGAGAATACAGAAAATATTCAAAACATATTTAGATACTAAAAAAAATTGATTATGTAGTATTTTCATAAAATGAATTTTTTAATAACAACTCTTAAATTTCATATATCATAGTCAATATGTATTAAAATCTTTGTCGATTTGTAAGTTAACAAAATGATAGAGTATATATATAATTATAAACTAAATAGTCAATATACTAGAATGGATCAATATTTATTACAATCTTTGTTGATTTGTACGTTAACAAAATGATAGAGTATATATATAATTATAAACTAAATAGTCAATATACTCTAGAATGGATATAAATATTTGTATGTAAAAAATGTACATATATATAAAAAAAATTTGTTTGAATCTATTAGTTTCACTTGATTTATATATAATATTTTTTATTCAATTTTTATTAACTAATTATTATTATAAGATTGTACGCAAGATAATATTTATAATATAGCATTAAAATTGATAAATATAATAATTTATAGTTATCATACATTGATTATGGGAAGAAGATTAAGCGGTCTTTTGTCATAACGTGTGAATTCTATGCATATCAAATTCAGACGTTTCTGTCTGAAGGCAAAACGATAATCAAAGGCGGACGACTTTTCCAATAATATGTTGTTGATGCATATACTGCAATTGAACAAGAACGAATACGTTGGGTTAGAAATAATCATAACTTCAATTTTGATCGATCTCGCGTATCGCGCGGGTATATTTTCTAGTAAAGAAAAAACATTAAAAATGGAGACAAAAAAAATCAAACACGTGCTATTTTTCCATTTTAACATACATCTATTGAAAATATTGGTTTTTAAAGCCGATAACATTTTTTTTTCACCAAACTCCATCAATTTCTCTCGGTATTGAGATTCTAAAAAAACTAACTTAACTTTTATTTCATCTCAACCTTATATCTAAATGTGTAATAAGGTTTAGATTTATTATACTTATAAATTAAGAGAGTTGTTAGATTGTTAGAATTAACTTTTTTAATCTTTTTATACTTTGTAATATTGTATCTGATAATATTAAATCTTTTATAGTAAAGTTATATAGTTTTATTATGTATACTAAAAACTTTATTTTTTATAAATTCAGAAATATTTCTTTGAATTATAAATAAATTTATATTTAAATAATAACAATTGGAATTTGTTATTTCAATAAATTTAATTTAAAATTAGATTTAAATAATATTTATAAATAAATTTATATTTCTTTGAATTATAAATAAATTTATATTTAAATAATAACAATTGGAATTTATTATTTTCAATGATAACAGTGAAAAACCAAATGAAATTATTAACATATATTTGTTGAAAAACTCATATAAAATTACCAATGAATGAAATTTAAAACATCGTTGTAAGTTATCAACAAGTGACAGTTAAAAACTCAATTGAAGTTATCAATGGATGATGGTTGAAAAATTCTTTGACAATTTTAATGGATGACAACTGAAAACTCATTGATAATTTCAACAGGCCTTTGATAGTTGTTGAAAATGTTAACATTTTGAAACAAATTAATTTTTTGAATCTTTCAAATTAACGATTCACAATTATGTTGAATATGTTGAAAACAGAAACCAAATTTTAGACTTTTTAATAGATTTTGGTCGTTAAAAATCATGTTTATTGTAGTGTTCGGTTTCTTGGCCGATCATTTCAATTATAAATTTTACAGAATGATAGAGCCACGATCTTCATTTTTATTTATTATATTGCATTATGTTATCAACAAAAATATTGTCACACAGTTACTTTATATTAGTTCTATGTTTTTCTTCTAACGAAACAATTCATTAGGATCTCTTCATTTCATTAATTTTAGGTACTTAATTTTCTTCAATATTGACCATAATTATTTTTCACTTCTTTTAATTTTAGGAAGATTATCTTTTGAACAAATGGTTGCACACTTCATATGTGTCTTAGACTCGCTAGTAATTATAAATTGTCATTTTCAAACACTTACTCTGATTGGAGCGCTTATAGTTAGAATATGAGATTTGTAACTTTTTATGGTCAACAAATGCATTTGATAATTGATTTGCAATACCTTGCAATATCTTATTTCCAACTGTTTATGATTTTCATACAACGTTAGATATAAGAATATGTTGTGTTGATTTGGGATGCAGAAGCGTGTTTTATCAACCCGAATATGAGATCTAGTCATGTTTAAGGATTGGTTTTTGAGTTTCAACGACGAACAGATTTAGAAACGATTTCGATTATACTTGTTAACGTTGAACGTGTGATTGTCGGATGCAAGACTTGATAGCACAAGTCCTCTACTTGTATCCACGCCGAGATCGGATCTACTATTCAACCGTTGGTGCGGAATTCTCCGATGAACGAAAATGTTTTGTTCTTCGTTTTCTCTGTGACGGCTTTTAGGGTTTCCGTCTTTGATTTTCGTGCTAATGAAAACTGATAACGAAAACTTGTTTTTCGTTTATCAAATAATTATTAACTTTTAATAATTACAACTTAAACCCAAACTATCAAAATATTACAGAAAATACATAATACTTTCAATCTCCCACTTGCCTTTATGTAATATTTCAAACAGTCAAATATATATGTATCTCTATACACATACTTGCCAGCACATCTGATGTACTAACCCCAAAATAAAACCAAATACAATTATATTCTTCGGTGCTAGTGGATGAATATAATTGCATTCCACGCTGATTGTCTAATAATCATAAGCAGATACCGAGACACTCGTATGCGTGTGATCTCGTAGGTTCATCACTAAACCGGTAGCCAATTAGTCTCCACTAATTAACTAATCGAGGTTGGCGTCTAGCAACACTCCCCAATAACCGGATAGCGTATCCTTACTCATTTAAGTAACAATCTTACCCAAAACGAACCAGAGTGAAGTTGACGTTAGTATTTTCTTCCATCTTTACAGCTCCGGATGCATCCTAAACATGATCATAACTGTTAGCCTTACGGATCATCAACTATATTTCATGTCAATCACAACTGACTGATGAATGAACCTAAGAAACACCTTTCTTCATTCATTCAATGTACTTTGGCCAGAGATTCGTACAGTCATTCTGATTACTAACAACATAGAGCTCAAACTCTTACCAAGAGTTGACGGATCCCATCTTGATCAGTCACTAACTACGCAAATATCTAATTATTCCCAATATCTATTCAACTAGTACTCTCAGATACTTGACTCTCTTTATTATGATCACTATCATAATATCATGTTTCAGATTTAATCTTGGACTCTATCATACAACTATGAAAACTTATCAAATGAAAATGCCATATATTATAAAATAAAATTGATGTCTAAAATGTACAACTCGCTACAAGTCTATAAACTAATTCCAACTAGTCATCTCTCTCAATCCGATCATCATCTTATGCTTGTCAAACTCCTTTGATCCAAGCGCCTTCGTGAACGGATCTACTGTATTTTCCTTTCCATCCACCTTCAGGATTTGCACGTCCCCATGCGTTATGATCTCTCGTATCAGGTGAAACTTCCGCGGAACATGCTTCGATTTCTGATGAGACCTTGGTTCCTTCGCCTGAGCAATAGCTCCGGTGTTATCACATAATAAAGGAATGACTTCCTTTATCAAAGGTACCACACCAAGTTCATCTATGAACTTTCTCATCCAAACCACTTCTTTAGCTGCTTCGCAAACCGCTATATATTCTGCTTCAGTCACCGAATCAGCTATAGTAGCCTGCTTGGAACTCTTCCAACTTACTGCGCCTCCATTCAGAAAAAATACATAGCCTGAAATGGACCGATTGTCATCCTTTTCTGTCGAAAAAATCTCATTAGTGAATCCTTCTAACTCCAAGTTAGAACCACCATAAATGAGGAACTGGTCCTTAGTCGTTCGTAAGTACTTAAGGATGTTCTTAAAAACCTTCCAGTGTTTCTCACCATGATCTGCCTGATATCTACTCACTACACTTAGTGCGTAGACTACATCAAGCCTAGTACACGTCATGGAGTACATGATGGCTCCCACTACGCTAGCATAGGGAAGCCGACTCATGCGTTCTCTTTCCTCCGGGGTCTTAGGACAATCCTCCCTAGAAATAGAAATTCCAGTGCCTATCGGTAGATAGCGCTTCTTGGAACTTTCCATGTTGTATCCTCTCGCGATACTATCGATGTACTGGGATTGTGACAATCCAAGCAACCTCTTCGATCTATCCCTATAGATCTTTATTTCCAGAATATAGGCTGCTTTTCCTAGATCCTTCATGGAGAACTGATTAGAAAACCATGACTTCGTCTCTTGCAACGCCGGAATGTCATTCCCAATGAGCAAAATGTCATCACATAAAGCACAAGGAAGACAACCCCACTCCCACTAAACTTCTTGTACACACAAGGCTCTTCATCGCATCTAACAAAGTTGAACTCTTCAATTGCCTTATTAAAACTAATGTTACAGGTTCGAGAAGCTTGCTTGAGTCCATAAATGGACCTATGCAGCTTGCGTACCATATGAACTTGAGTTGGCGACGTGAAACCCTCAAGTTGAGTCATGAAAACCTCTTCCTGGAGCTTTCCGCTAAGGAAAGTTGTTTCACGTCCATTTGCCAAATCTCATAGTCATGGAATGCTCTTATCGCAAGCAGAATCCGAATAGATTTGAGCATTGCCACAAGGGAGAATGTTTCTTCATAGTCAATCCCTTCTCGTTGATTATACCCCTTAGCAACTAGACGAGCTTTATAGGTCTCTACCTGCCCGTCTGCTCCAATCTTCTTCTTGTAAATCCATTTACAACCGATCGTTCTGGAAGCCTGTGAGGAATCAACCAAAATCCATACTTTGTTGATCTTCATAGATTCCATCTCGGGTTCCATGGCTTTCCACAATTTCTCAGAATCTGGGCCTTGTATGGCTTCTTGGAAAGTCAACGGGTCGTCATCTCTATGACCGACCACGTCCTCTTGCACCATCAGATTAAGCCTTTCAGGTGCACATTGAGAACATGTTGACCTTCTTAAGAAAGCCTGTGTAGCAAGTTCAACCTACACTAGGATATCTTGTTGGACTTGTTCTTGAACAGGTTCCTGAACTTGTTCATGAACGGGCACTGTCATTTCAACATTTGAAGATGACGCGCCGAAGCCTAATAACATATCTCCCAGCCAAGATCGCTTATTTGACATCTCATGTCCATGAGCTTGTGTTGGTTCGTCAGGTTCTTGAATCTTGTCAAGAACTACTTCTCCACCATGAATTCCTTCCTCAAGAAATTCCCTTTCAAGAAAGGTTACCGTTCTGGCCACAAACACTTTGTATTCAGACGGGTGGTTGAAATAATATCCTATAGTTTCCTTGGGCTATGAACCTAGACGTGTCAAACCTAGCATCTAGCTTGTCTGGCTGAAGTCTCTTAACGAAGGCCGGACACCCCAAACCTTGATATGTCTCAGGTTTGGTTTCCGTCCCTTCCATATCTCATACGGAGTCTTAGAGATTGCTTTAGTGGAAACCTTGTTTAAGATATAAGCAGCTGCTTCTAAAGCATAACCCCACAGGTTTATTGGAAGATCTGTGGACCCCATCATGGATCGGACCATATCTAATAAAGTCTGATTTCTCCTTTCGAACACACCATTATGCTGTGGTGTTCCAGGAGCCACTGAGACAAAATCCCATATTGCCTTAGATAATCGAAAAAATCATGACTAAGATATTCATCGCCCCGGTCAGATCTCAACACATTGATACTATTTCCAGTTTGTTTCTCCACTTCACTGTAGAATCTCTTGAACATTTCAAAAGATTCAGACTTGTGTTTCATCAAGAACATAAATCCATACCTCGACATATCCTCAGTGAACGTGATGAAATATGAATATCCACCCCTGGTCTGAACTCTAATCGGTCCGCATACATCAGTATGTATGAGTCCTAGGAGCTTTGTAGCTCTCTCTCCGATTCCACTAAACGGAGATTTGGTCATCTTACCAGTGAGACAGGACTCACAAGTTGCATAAGATTCATAATCAAAATGGCCTAGAAGACCATCTTTATGCAACTTGTTTATTCTCTTCTCACCAATGTGACCAAGTCTACAATGCCAAAGGTACGTCTGTCTTTAACGATCATCTACCTTTCTCTTATGGCCCAAAACATGCATGTTAATTGGTTCCACATTAACATCAGGTAAGATAATAAAGTCTTTGTTGCAAGTAACCATTCACACATAAATCATCACTATGATAAATAGAGCAAATGTTACTAATGAAAACTGTTCGAAATCCATGTCTATCAAGCATAGAAATAGAAATAATGTTCGAAACAAATTTAGAAATATAATAACAGTCGTCTAACAACAAGGTCTTGCCCGTAGGCATAACAAGGGAAATCGATCCTACGGCTAGAGCAACAAAACTTGCGCCATTTCCAACCTTCAGACTGAACTCTCCCTTCCTGAACCTTCTACTAATCCTCAGCCCCTACAACATATTGCAGATGTTAAAGCTGCTACCGGTATCCAATACCCATCTAGATGAATCAATAGTAGTCAAAGATAACATTAAAACATTTTTCATGAGAATCTTACTTGGCTTCTTGCCCTTCAGAGACTTCAGGTATTCCTTGTAGTTCCTCTTCCAATGACATTTCTTCTTGCAGAAGAAACACTCAGCATCTGATTGGTCGACCTTGGTGGCGCCGCTCTTTGCCCTGGTGACACCAGTCTTAGGCACGCTCTACCTGGTCCTGGGCCTCTTCCTGCCCTTCCTCTTCTGATAAGAGGACTACCCAACCATCAGCACAGATCCCGATCCCCTCTTCCCTATGGACATTTTTTTCTCATACTCAATGTGCATGTTGTGCATCTCATGCAACTCAAGGACCAGCTTTTTCATATTGTAGTTGACCATGAACAGAGAGAAGGACTCCGGAAGTGAGTGCAAGATCATCTCGTGCTGCATCTCCTTGCAGAAGGTACACCCTAGTTTCTCAAGCTGTTCTATTAGACTAATCATCCGTAGAACATGGGGCCTTCACTCAGAGGAGACTTGAACAAAGTCCCCGACAACTTGGACCTTGGCGTCCGACTCTGCTCACCGAACATCTTCTTAAGATGCTCCATGATCTACTTGGCATCCATATGCTCGTGTTGCTTGTGGAGTTCACCACTCATTAACGCCAGGATGAGACACTTCACAGTGATACACTTTTCCTCTTATTTGGTGTATTCACTAAAAGCCTCGTCATTCGCTGGGTCTGGCATTGGAGGAGCCGGTTTGTCGATCACATTGATCAATTTCTCATGTGTCAGCACCAGGCGCAAAATGCATTGCTATTCGTCGAAGTTGTCACCAACCAGCTTGTTAATCTCGAGGATTGGATGCAATTTGAACTGAGACATTCTCAGGAGATCTAAAAATGAAAGGAAACATTTACAGCAGAGAGTTAGACATCGTATATATATCATTAAGACATGGACTTCATCTAAATGATATATTCGCTAATCAATGTTACGATAACATTAGAAATTTTATTTCCAATTAGCATCAAATTATAACTATATGCCTGGGCCCCTTGGTAGTCAAGACGTTTCCCAAACATATAAAATAGATTCTCTATAAATTTTATCCCCATAAAATTTGTAGTAAATTAACTTCGGCTTTATATCACATAGTCACCTGGTAGTGAGGTCGTTCTTATCGATATAGTTGAGTTCATCCTTCAGTTCGTGGTCGGATAACAATTAAGTTCATGTCCCCCGGATAGTCCAGGCGTTTACAAAAATTAATTGTTCCCTCCCACTAGACATCTGATGTCATAGACGTACGAATCGAATTCTTGAACTACATGCCTTCTAGTAGTCAGGCCGTACCATGTAAACGAGAACCTATTCAAACGTTTACGATGAAGGAAAAGCCGATAAACAATTTATCGTCTGAGAACTCAATTATTAATTTTTAAATTAAAATTCTTTAATTTTACTTTTAATTTTTTTAATTTTTTTTCACCCATAGGTTACGCACGCCCGCTCGGGCTCAATATGCTGACGCCTGTCGGCCGTCGTCCCTAAATCGGGACGACCACATATCCATTTAGGGACGGATTCAGGATGGCTCGTTGACAACTATTTGTCTTAGTCCGGAATCCGTTCGTAATCCGTCCAGAAATTATTTATTTAACCCTTCAACCTTTAATCCATTTTTCATACATAATTCTCATATCTTTCACCATATATCTTCTTATTGTTTTCGATTATAATGGCATCTTCATCGAGATCGAATATTTTCGTTTCTAGACAATGGATGTACAGAAGAATTGATCCAGAAACTCAAGGTGTATCGAAGGAGTTTATAGAAGGCGTTACATGTTGTCTCTATCTGCACGTTTGATGAATTTAAAGATTGAAAATAATATATCTGAGAATTACATGATTCTATATTGCAATTAGTAAGAGATTATTTGCTTGAAGATAACAATGCAATAGACTCTTATTATGAGATAATGAAGATGATGAGATTATTGGTTTTATTCCATATCAAAAGATTGATGTTTGTCAAAACAATTGCATGATTTTTTGGAGAGAGACATCGGATATGAGTAATTGTCGATTTTGTGGAAAAGATCGGTTTTATTTGACAAAGAATGACAAAGAATACAAACATTTAAAATTTAATGTAATTAAATTTAATTTCAATTTTAATTTTTTTTATTTTTTTTAAATTTGCGGACGACCCATCTGTCTACTAATGCCGACGGGCGAACCGTCCGTAATTATTTCTAAGAAAATTTTCACCAGCATATCGAGAGTCCGCATTATGGTCGTTTTTCCTGGGGATTTGCGGACGTCCTAGTGATCTGCAATTACAGACGATTTGTGGACTGAAATTTCCGTCCTTAGTTATAGACGGATTACGGATGAATATCATTTCACAATGCTCGTTCGCAGACTGCTATTGGTCATCCCTAAATCTTAATTTTTTTATAGTGAGCCAATTTAAAAAATAAACAATAAAAAAACAAATATAAATACTAAAAAATCGTAATAGGTTTTCTTTTTATATATATTTATGTTATATTTATATTTTATTTTTTTAATATTAAACTAACTCAAGATTATTATCCAAATGTAATTCGGGTTATTTCGGATCCAATTCTTTGAACTTGAACCAAAAACATCCGGGTTCAATTAGGATCCAATTTTTAAAACCCATGGGACCCTCACCCAAACCGAAACCGAAAAATCTAAATCGAAACCTAGATTGGACACTCCTATGAAAAACTATTGACTTTCTGTTAATATTTTTAACGGATTATAACAGATAACACCATGTTGATATATGTTGGATTATTTTTCTATGGAGAAATTTGTTGGTTCGTCCGTTGAAAATTATATATTTTTTGTTGTTATGAGAGTGTGTATGACCTCAATATAACTCGTCGCATACAAGAAACTTGTGGATTTTATTAAGAAATATATCGAACTAATTATTTAAGATAATATCGTATACATAACTCAATTGAAGAAAAGATACAAGTGGCAGAATGAAACATATTCCTTCAAATTTTTTTCATACGCTCAACAACTTGAAAAGAATAAAGAAATTTATATATGTTATAAGCTGATCAAGCAAAAATGTATATGATTTATTAACAAATTTTTCGTTATTATAATATTTAGGAGTCACATTTAAAATATTGAGATAAATATCTAATAACCTTAAAAAAATATACAATTGTTAAATTGGGAAGGAATTTATATGATTATATTTTTTTCCCTAGTCATAGATCTTTTCCACATAGTATTGTATGATAATTTTTTTTTATCAAAACAATAAATAAACATTAAAAGATATTAGAAATATCTTGTACGTATCTATTGGATTAACAAACCCGTTAATTTTTTCTTCATCTATAAAAAAATGATCCACTAACCAACACATTGGTTTGAGTTAAATGCACTTAACAAAAACACAATCTTACGGATTTGTCAAATACACATTTTCATAGTACTTATCACATATCTTATATATACTAAATAATAAGGTGCATGTTTAAGTGAACAATATAATGGATTGTTGACAATATTTTTTGAGTAGAACTCCTATTTCTCCGTCATGTTTGCCTACTTTGTCTATTCTTTCCTTATATTTCGTATTTATTCTTTCATGTTTCGATCAACATCCTATTTCCCTTCATGTTTAAAAATTCTGCCTATATCCCCCTCCGTTTAAACTCCATTAAATATTTCAATTTTGACTCGGTTTAGAGTCAATTTTGATCTGGTTTAGATCTAATTTTGACCTGGTTAAGGATTAATTTTGACTAAAATTTAGGTCTAAATTTGACTCGATTTTAACTCAATTTTGACCCGTTTTAGACTCAATTTTGACCCTAATTTGGATCCAATTTTGATTTTTATCCAAATTCAATCCGAATCAATATGAAATTCAACAAAATTAAACCGAAATTTAAACAAAATTTGATTCTTATAGGTTTGTTCAAATTTTAACCCGAAATTAGTATGATTTTTACTCGAATTGTGTACAATTTGACCCAATTTTTATTTTTATACTATTAAAAACTCGAATCAATATGAAATTCAACAAAATTAAACAGAAATTTAAACAAAAATTGATTCTTGTCGGTTTGTTCGATTTTAACCCGAAATTAGTATTATTTTTACTCGAATTGTGTATAATTTGATCCAATTTTGATTTTCATATCATTAAAAACTCGAATCAATATGAAATTCAAAAAAGTTAAACCGAAATTTAAATAAAAATCGATTCTTATCGGTTTGTTCGATTTTAACCCGAAATTAGTATTATTTTTACCCGAATTGTATAATTTGATCTAATTTTACTATTTCGGTGTAATTTCGTTAAGAATCGATTTTTCTTTAATTAAAGTTTAGTTCGGTTAAAGTTTCATATTGATTCGAATTTAATTGGGTAAAAATTAAAATTGGATCCAAATTTTGGTTAAAATTAGTTTCAATGTGATCATAATTAATTATAAACCAAGTCAAAATTGGACCTAAATGCTAGTCAAAATTAAGTCTAAACTGAATCAGAATTGGTTTCAAATTCTGGTCAAAATTGAGTCTAAATCGGATCAAAATTAAGTCTAAACCGAGTCTAAATTAATTTCAGATCAGGTCGGGTCGAAATTGGGTAAAAACCGGGTTGAAATTGAAAGATTTAACATAATTTTAAATGGAGGGGTTATAGGCACAATTTTTTAATAGGATAAGTGCCAAACATGAGAGGAAAATAGAAAAAATAGGTAAACATGATGGGGAGATATGAATTTATTCCATATTTTATTGGTTGCTTATGCTACAACAGCGACATTCATGTATTTTATGGGCTCAAATTAGGTTGTGTTGTGGGATTGTAAGACATTGGACTGCTGAAATGATTTGCTGTTGGGTTATTGCATCAATCATATAACTCTGATTATACTCCGATACAATGTTAAATTATACTGGCATTATGAGTAGAAAAGGGGGATTATCAAAAATGCCCCTGTAGGGCTAAAGTGCTTCAAAAATACCCTTGGCT